>JARJLU010019027.1:0-35979 GCA_030272975.1 Sparidentex hasta
TTTATAGTAATGAAGATAAAGCACAGGTCAGACCAGTAATGTGTTTTTGCTGAAGCCAACATCTTTTTCTGTTTCTCTTATGAGAAAAGTATATTCATGCTCTTTTAAAAATGTCAGGCAAAGGAGCACTTCACTCAGCTGTTCATCAAGTTTATCCAGGAGGTCCTCCATCTTCTCACCAAGAGCTCCCTTCTTAGACCGGTACAGTTTCAGCAGGCCAGGCACAAATTTGTCAAGGGATGCATTGAAAGTCCCTAGGAGGTCTTTGCTCGTGATCCGATGAAATTCGTCAGATATCTAAACAAGAAAATCAACAAAATATTGCCATTTATTCAGCACAGAAAATTCCTGGGTAGCTGTCTTGTGCAGTCTGCACCATGTTCAATGCCTGGCCATGTTATCAACAGCAAAACCTACTTCAAAAAGCTCTTGTGAATACGGCTTTTGCACATGAATGGAAATACCCTCCATAAAAACCAGTATCAATATGGAAATGCATATGATCATGTTACAGTGTTGCACCGAAATCTGTGACCAATCAGATTCTGTGACCTGCCTTAGTAGTCTTTCCCTAACCGCCTCAGTCTATAGAAGCCCTATTTCCACCAGTAAAAGAAAAAAAAATCCATGCTAAGTCAAAATTATGAGATAAAGTCCAAATTTGGTCGTTTTTTTCCAGGTGAAACTACTTTAAATTTTCGTCTCATAATGACTTTTTATTTCACGATTTCGATTTAGCATGGGGATTCTTTTTTCTTGTACTAGCAGAAATGCCTTCCATAGGAGTGAAATGTTTAGGGTAAGAATATTAGGGCAGGTCAAAGAATCTAATGAGTCACAGATTTCAATGTAACACTGGCAAGAGAGTGTGGCATTTGTAAACATGGACCTTGAGGATTGACAATTCAATAAAGTGACCCTGAGTGGAGTGGTAGCGCAAGGTATAATAAAGTTTGCCAATACATTACCCCAGCAAATACTGCACTTCTTCAGTTATAGACAATCTAATAACTTAATAAGCTTTACCACGGCAGACGTGCAGTAAAAAAACCAGTGTGAGATGCCGTCATTTAGTGATGAGAGTCTGTATCTGAATTTCAGACGTGATTAACATTAAACAGTATAAAACATTACTTTTTGCGGGGGTCGAACGAGCTGGGCCGATGCTCTGAAATAAAACCTTAGCACAGAAGTAGGTGAATGGCTGGAAATATTGTTAGGCGCTTGTAGAAAACCCTAACAACACACTTAATTAGCTTACCTGCTCAGGCAAAATGTTCGTCAACTCCCGCTTCTGTCCAGAAAATGTCCAAACACAACTTTGGCCACGTTTGGTCAAGTTTTCATGCTGTCTATGGACCACCATCACACGGCTCACCTCTGCTCAGGCTCATTAGAAGGTCCGTTAGGTCTGGTTCAAACTTGTTCAGACCATGTGAGCATGCGCACGTCAGTCATCTATGGGGTTTCCCACTGGTTCTCAACTTCACTCAAAAATTCAACTCAAAAGTTGATAGTCTTTGTTGTGCTGTTTAGAAAATCTTAGTTGGGACAACAATGAGAGAAATTTGTTGGGCAGACAAGTTTTTGTTGGTTGTAAATGGAAAGCTTTATTTCTGAGTCAGTTTAATTTGAAAATTTAAATGAAATAAACAATTACTAGTTGTCGTTTTTACAGTGTGTCTGCGACTACGCCATTCATTTCCGCACGTTGGCTGCCGAAAGCGGTGGGAACAACGCTGCGCTGTACGACATTTTCCTGAAAGGGCTGTCGCCGGCCATTCAGGATCTCCTCGTACCCCTGGATCTACCTACGAGCTTGGATGCACTCATCGCTCTCGCCATCTGCACTGACAACCGGAGAAATCAACTTAGGAGACAGCACGAGGCAAACAGGGAGTTAGCGAAGGAGCTGCACCCGCGCCAGAATCAAGATGGCCGACACCACATCGAGCGCCTCCAGAAATACCACAAACTAGGAACGACGTGGAGCCTATGCAACTGGGCCGAGCTCGGCTATCTCAAGAAGAACGCCAGAAACAACACCAGGAAGGAAGGCGTTTTTACTGTGTGGGTACCGGCCACCTCGTCAGCTCCTGCCCAGCCAAGATATCATCAGGGGTGACTTCAAACCAGGTCTCCGAGACCGCTTTTCGTGTTCTCACTAAAGTTAAGTTAAATGCAAGGCATGATATGGAGGTATTGATTGATTCAGGAGCTGACGAGAGCTTAATGGACTGGAACCTGGCCAAGAAATTACAAGTTGATAGTGAACCCCTGGCCAGACCCATTCGAGCCTGCTCCCTTAACGGGAAGGATATTTTCACTATCACACACCTAAGTAAACCGGTTAAAATGACCATTGGAGAACACCATGAGAGTATTTAGTTTCACCTATTCACCTCCACTTCGCACTCTCTGATTCTGGGACAACCGTAGCTCTTTCTTCACAACCCACACATCAACTTTCACCGGGCAGATCAGGAAGTGGGGGGAGGACTGTGCTGAACACTGAGTCTGTGACGGGATTAGCAGAAAATAGATTTATCTCCGCAACCTGGTCTGAAAAACAGACTATCCGGACCTGACCACGGTTCCAACCTGTTGTCATCACCTCAAAGAAGTATTTAGCAAATCCAAAGCATTATCTCTCCCTCTACATCGCCCCTATGACTGCGCCATCAACTTGATCCCGGGATCCACCATTCCCAAGGGGCGTTTCTACTCTATTTCAGGACCAGAGAAAGCCGCCATGAATGAGTACATCTCCGCTTCTCTGAAAGCAGGATTAATCTGTCCCTCATCATCACTGACGGGAGCCGGGTTCTTCTTTGTGGGGAAAAAAGGATGGATCACTACGACCCTGCATCGATTACAGTCCACTGAACAACATCACCATCAAGAACTGGTACCCGCTCCAACTAATGACCTCCGTTTTTGACCAGCTCCAACAGGCTAAAGTCTTCTCAAAACTCGATCTCCGCAACGCCTATCATCTGGTTCGCATCAGAGAGGGAGACGAGTGGAAGACCGGTTTCAACACACCTAGTGGCCATTACGAGTATTGTGTGATGCCCTTTGGTCTTACTAATGCCCCTGCTGTTTTTTAGGCTATGATCAACGACGTGTTCAGAGACATCCTGGACAATTTCGTGTATGTATATTTGGATGACATTTTGATATGCTCACCTAACCTTGCTACTCACCAAGATCACGTAAACCAGGTTTTGAAAAGACATCTTGAACATCATCTATATGTCAAAGCAGAAAAGATTGTCTTTCATGCCGATACTGTCTTGTTCCTGGGCTTCACTGTAGCCCCTGGAAGAGTACAGGTGGATGCTCTTACCTCCACCCAGGTCCCGTTTCACTGGAACTCTGAGGCTGAAAAGGCGTTCCAGGAGCTCAAGCATCAGTTCACCACAGCCCCTATCCTCACCTTGCCAGATCCCCAGAGACAATTTGTGGTGGAGGTAGATGTGTCCAATGATGGAGTAGGAGCAGTCTTATCGCAGCGTTCAGAGAAGGATGGCAAGATGCATCCCTGCGCCTTCCTGTCGAGACAGCTGTCCCAAGCAGAGCGAAACTATGACGTCGGCAACCGAGAACTACTGTCAGTGAAACTGGCGTTGGAAGAATGGCGACACTGGTTAGAGGGGGCCGAACAACCTTTCATTGTCTGGACTGATCACAAAAATCTTGAGTTCTTTAGAAAGGCCAAGAGACTAAACTCTCGCCAGGCCAGGTGGGCTTTGTTCTTTAACCAATTCTCTTTCACTTTGTCTTACAGGCCGGGATCCCAAAACGTCAAGCCTGATGTCCTATCGCGACTATTTGATCCCGAGCCTAAGACCAAGCAAGCCGAACTATCCTTCCACTGAATTGTGTGGTCGGAGTGGTGACTTGGCCTATAGAAAACGAGGTAAAGCAAGCTAATGGTGGAGCCCCTTCACCTCGTAGCTGTCCCAACAACCGCCTGTATGTCCCCGCTGTGCTACGGCCACAGGTGATTCATTGGGCTCACACCTCGCTGCTTTCTTGTCATCCGGGAGTCAAAAGAACCATGTTTGTCATCTCCTGGAGGTTTTGGTGGCCCGCTATGGACCCGGAGGTCCGGCAGTACATCGAGGCTTGTTCGGTCTGCGCACGTAACAATACATCCTCCAGGGCTCGCACAGGACTGCTTCAACCACTTCCCATTCCATCCAGACCATGGTCGGACATTTCAGTGGACTTTGTCACAGGGCTCCCGGTCTCCCAGGGGAAAACCACCGTCCTCACGGTGGTCGACCGCTTCTCCAAGATGGTACGATTCATCGCACTACCAAAATTACCATCCGCCAAAGAAACTGTTGAGGCTATGATGAACCAGATTTTCTGAGTCCATGGGTTCCCGAGGGACATTGTTTCAGACTGGGGGCCCCACTGACATTACTTCTGCCATTTCTGCATTTGAGTCCTCTCTTTTGTCCAAGCCTGACATTAAGTTTGTTGTCATTACTGTTGGCTAGACGTTCAGAAACCATCCATTTCAAAAGCCGATAAAAAATCAGTTTAAAAAAGTAAAAGGAAAAAAGTACAGATAACAGTACCGTTTGTCCAGAATCTTAACGGTACCCTGGTACCGACCAAAAGTACTGGTCCTCGGTATGCATCCTTATACATGACTGAGTGGCACAGGACGTCCAACCATCCATAGTGATAGCAACTCATTGGGCATTACTCAGGGATTCCTCTACCTCTGTTTTCACTTTGTTGTACAGAGCAGGGATTTGTGTGTCAGTAAAGAACGCCCTTTGAGGTATTTTATACCTTGGGTCTAACATGTGGACCAGTTGTTTGAATCCTTCATTCTCTACGACACTGTAGGGCTGCATATCTTTGCAGATAAAGTAGGCTATGGCATCAGTTATGGCCTGGAAGCGGGCAGAGTTAGCTGCCAGAGGTGTGTTTTGTCCAAAGAAACTAGCGATAGACCTACTGCTCGTGTCACCAACTTTGCTACCACTTGGTGTGGCCGAAGGAGAGGAGGGGGGAGCGGCCACAGTGGTATCCACACCGTGCCGTCTTTTCATGTGAGTTGCCAGGTTCGTCGTGCTGCTGATGTACTTGATAGCTGCACGGCATTCGCAAATTGCGTGCGTCTTGTCAAGTTGACCTCCTCACTTGAAAACCCCAAGAGATAGCCACATGTTCAATTTGTGTGTCTTTTTTTGTGCATTAAATATCTCATTGCTGCTAACGTAGTTCTCGTTTGACTCCATATTTGTTGTGGACAACACCTGCTTGCGTCGGTGCTTGAGGACACAATGGTGCATTCAGATTACCTTGGAAAATAGGATAGGACAGGGAATAGATACTAGAATATTAAATAATTGATTTAACAATGGCATTTACCGGTGCAGACAGACTAGAAGAGATGCACTGCAAATTCACCCATAAATTATATCTGACGCACCTTGAATCCACCGGTGCAGTCGCATCGCAAACATTTGTATCGGACCACCGATATGAATTGGTGAATCCTGACATCCCTAATATGCACCCATCCATATGATGCACACATAATTTGGGTGATATAAATGTATAGATGATTGATATAAAGATATAAAGATGATTGCACAAGATTGACACTGATCTATGTTTTTGTTTATTCTTTTTAAAAAAAATGGCAGAGCAGAAAACCAATTTAGTGTGGCAGCATTTCACAGAGCCTACTCCTGGAAAGGATATTGTTTACTTGTTCTTGTTCTACCTCACCTGTTTTTAGTATTTGTTAAATATTGTTTACTTGTTCTTGTTCTACCTCACCTTCTTTTAAATATTTGTTCTTGTTCTACCTCACCTTTTTTAATTTCACTAAATTTTCCTCTTTTTAAAATTGAGACTCGTAAAATTTGTTGTCATCATTGTGCAATTTTTATGATGTAAATTGAAGAAGGGTAACTAGCATCGGCTCCAAATATCTGCTAAAGAAAATCAGCAGTCCATATTGGTCATCGGCTAAGAAATGAAAATAATCCATATCGGTTGATCCCTATCGTCGATACATCTAGTAGGCACATTGAATATGCAGCCTAATTTAAGTAATAAGGAACCAAGCTCATCAACAATAACTTTAACTAAATCCTCACCCTCATTGACATCTGGTTCATCAGATGTAACTTCACTTTCATCTATCAAACAACTATCTTCTGATGCTTGACTTGAATACGTCTGAAATACAGAATGTTTGAAATCTTCCTGGCGGTGAGGATTGTGCTTCCTACTTTTATGTGAGGCAAACGTTGAATACATATTAGTACTGTAGTTACAATCTTTAAAAACACAATGCACAGTTTCATGCTTTTTTCAGATGAGCTGAGGTGTTCAAAATATTGAAATTATGAAACTGTTAGCCCTAACTGCTCAGTTTGTGCACAGTCTCTAGACAAATGTGTGCGAAAAGCACCCCAGACTTTAAATGAACAAGGACAATCTGGGTACAAGCAGGGTAGTGACTGGCCTTGGCCAGTGTGGAGATGTTTCAATTTATAATGCTTTAAGAGCTCTAGCATTTTGATGTCCTAAAGTTGCAGTTTTCTTAACACACTGTTTTATCCCTGATGACACCAGCACTGAAACTCATCAATCTCTCCAACTCCCTACACCTCTGTCCACTGTGTTGGCTTGTCCTAAGAGTAAAGTCACCCTGTAAATGAACAGACACAAATTGTGATATTAAAAACAATGATTTTAAACACTTTGCCACAATTGTATATAACATTACACAGTAAAGAATAGGGTAAAATCTACTTGCTTGAATGAGAGCATCACAGGACTTCTATGTAGCCCTCAAAATTCACCCCAGTGGCTCATCCTTAAGAAAATTGTGGGCCTGGCATGTGATAGCACAACTCACTGCTGTACTGTTCTTCCTTGTTGATGGAAACATGGTTTTAGACTTATTCTTAACTAACAAATTACAGATGAACATCATGAACATTGTCACCTAATTACATCTGTTTTAGTAATATAAACGAAATGGCAAGACTGGACTTGCATGAGAGGCCTTCCAATTGATTTAATGTCCCATTAAGTTAAATTGTAAGGTCTGGGCTGGAAAGAGGACTCAGATGCAGAATTAGGGCGATTCAAGCGGGCTTTTATTTTGAAATTCTCACTTGAGCTCTTGAACAAGGTGACAACTCAAGAGGCTATGAAACCACAATATCTATTCTACACAAGGAGGGAGACAAAACAGAACCAAAAAATATGAGGCAAACGACCTCAAAGCAAATCCAAAAAAAACCCCCCACAAAATCACTCCCCAAGGAGGTAAAGAAAAAGACTATAACTGAACTACACTGGCACACTATGGCTATGAAAAACTAGAAACAAAAATCTCTCCAATGGAGGAAGACAAAAGGCTAAAAAGTTAAACTGCTCTATCGGCTAATTACAAAACTTAGAAAACAGAAGGAGGCTCTCCAACGGAGGCAAACAAATGGCTATGAAATTAATCAAGCTTCAAGCTGATTAAACTTACAAACAAAAAGTCACTCATTAAAGGGGAATCAAGAAGAATATTCCAATTTGTGATCTTGGCTTAGGCAAGGCTGTGAACACGGCTGGGGTGAACGACGATTATACAACGAGTAGTTCCGACCAAGTAATCTGGTCAGCAAGACATTTAGACCGTGCTCAAATCAGCAGGACAGCACGCCTGACTCATTACTCAAAATATTACTCCGCCAAGTCTGTGGCAATAGTGTTCACCTCCATGGCAACATAGTAACTGTCGGAGCTGGAGCAAAAAAATAAAAAGTACGGCTTGAAATTCAAACTTTCTGCTGTAAAATATGCAGAGGAAAACTCAGGAGAAGCAGCCGCTAGACTTTTCTCTGTCAACCCCAAGAGAGTGAGAGATTGGGGAAAATATAAAACGGAGCTGTCTGAGGAGGACAGCAGCAGGGCCAGGCTGCCTGGTGGAGGGAGGAAGAAGGCTAGTGAGGAGCCTGAGATAAACATGCGGGAATGAGTTATCAGCAAATGGGCCTGCAACAAGAGAGTGTCCCGCAAAATGATCAGGGTGATGGCGAAACAAATGTACGCCACCGTGAGTGACAGCAGAGATGAGAAGTTTGCCGTGAGTGCTGGTTGACTAAATCCTTTCCTCTGCCGCAACAACTTTACTTGCAGAAGACAACTATTGCCCAGCAGGATGCCAGAGAGTTCACAGAGAAGCTGGAGAAGTTTCTGACATTTTCATCCCAGATTTTTGGGACAAAGGAATTAAACACCTGTCCCAAATTACCGCCTGGTCTGTTAAGTGACTGAAACAAATAAACGCCCCGGGTATTATTTGGTATTTTACAGTAGTTTGGGAAATTCCAAGACCACGATAAAACTTTAACGTCAGCTCAGATTTCACTCATCTGGGACTAGAAAATCCTTTCTGTTGCTAGGTCATTATTAAGGGTTGGATTATTTGCTGGAGTGGTAACCTACGTTCTATTACACATATGAGTCTACTGACATGACTGATTCTGTTTCAATTACTAGTCAGACCACATGTGTTTCCATGGAAAAGCAACACACACTTTAAACGCTTTAAAACCTTTAAAATTTGAGAGTAAAATCATCAGCGATAGACCTACTATATGGTCAAATGTAATGATATAATCGCTTCCTTCACTCTTTGGAACATTTCAGACAGGGGCAGGACTAGGGAACATATCCCGACAAAGAAACACAGCTCGATACAACACTGGAATCGGATCAGACCATCAGAGATGTACTGATACTGTAGAGGAATCACAATGTCCAAAAAGACTGAAACCATCTGGCGCCCATTGAAGAAAAAGAAGGAATGAAGAAGATGACGTGAAGAAGATACATGTACAGTAACATCAATGTGATGAAGTGAATGAAAGTAATAGTTAATAGTTTAATGATCGTAGTTACCGTTGTTGGAGCAGGGTGTTAGCTTGATAGCTTACTTCGGACAATAGCAGCATTAACAACTAGTAAACAGCTGGAGTCGACGTAAGTTTACGTAACTCTTAAATTCATCAGGGACATTTGGAAAGCTAAAGGTAGGTTCAGGTGTTATTTTACCAGTTGGCTATGTTTTCCTGCTTGTATGTCAGTTAAAATGCTATTAGTTGTCCATCCAATTTATAAGTAATAGGGTCGTTGTAAGCCTTTGGTTTATTGTGTCACAGGTAATGTTTGTTAAAGTTTACATCACATTTTGTTAAAATGTAACATGCAGTGGTCACATGTACTTCTCTTCTCACTTCAGATGCACTTATAAAATATTGTAGTGACATCAGGTGCTGCTGTCCCTCTACCTCAGCACAGCAGACTGACACAGCATCAGGCTGCACCAATAGACCTGCTGACTGACTAGGTACGATGAGAGCTAGTTCACAGAGGACCAGTTCAAATAAAAAATATACATTCATACAGTTTCTGTGTGAGTGTATGAAAATCGATTGCGAAACTGACTGCGATGCAAGGGCTAAAATCTTGCTCAGGGCACCAAATTACTCAGGGTGGGTTAGGGTTAAAGTTGGGTTAGAACACACTGTGTTGAAAAAAACCCATAAAAGTACCAGAGGGATTAACCACATGTCTTCTTTATGCGCTTTCAATTACAGTAACTCCAAACAAAGTTTTCTTTTATAGTGGGAGCTGGTTTGTAATAAATAATTTATCCTTTATTAATTTGTCTGTTACATAAAGCTATCAGAAACACTTTGATGTCTGCAAGTCAGTCATCAAGTGAGTTGAGTTTGAGACGAGTAGGACTTTTTTAATATGTAAAACTTATGCATGAAATTCCTAAAACAATCTATCTAATCTAAACAATATATTCTGTAGAGTTGCCTTAACCCAAATGTTTTCCACAGTGTTATAACCAGAGAAATATTCAAGGTAACCATGGATTTGGTGACATTAAACATAAACAAAATATCTCATCTATGAACATTTTTGCCTGAGTCACACAACAACTCCCATGATCCCACTCTACTTCCAGTATAATCTTCTGTTTGTATTGTTTTAAATGAGAGAACCCTAGCTGTAGGAATGACTTACTGCAGCCTGAATGAGAAGTAATTACCTAAACAAACAAAAAACCAAAAATCCTTGTAAACCATGCAACTTCTTTTCTTCTCAAGGATTACTTGCATGTTGTACTCTGTGTGTAGTGGATTACATGTGATCAGATTACAAACCCAGCTGACAGCTGTCTTCAAACACGATCTGCACCTCGTGGTTTACAGCATGCAGGATTTGTTTATTTCCCTCGCTGATATAACACAAAAGCTAAATCACTGAAGTCCTGGCTGGCCTCCACTGGTTTATTTAATCCAGAGATATAAACCAGGAGAGGGGGGATTGGGTCGGGGTCATTGTTAAGACATAATTTATCATCAAAATGTACTGTCCTTTTAACTGTTTATATTCTGCTAAATCACAGTATTGGCATTTTTCAGACATTTTGACTTGAAAAGCATTGTGAGTCATCATACACAAACCAGGACCCTGAAACTGATCATTCATTGTGTTGCTAACATTTGGGCTTTTCCTTCAGTGACATGTCAAAATGCCAAAAGTGGCAACAACTCAAATAATGTGCAGCCTACATTTTCTCTTTCATTCTTGACTTCTTTTCCACATTCCTGTTCTGAAAAGGCATGCACATACATCTTTTGTGACCAATTCAAATTTTAACACACCCACAGTGAATGGGTCCTCATTGTTGTAGATGCCTCTCATGTAACTACAATGTGCAGCAGAAAAGATGTGGCTCCAGTTACACTGATTAAGGTAAGTCAAGTTTTTCTTGTTCGTGTTTGTGGCTGTTTGAGTTACTCTACCAGACTGAGGACCTGTGGCATGTTTGAATCACAAAGATGTCACACATTCTCAGGTGTTATTTAACAGAGCAGAATTGAGAGTGTGCAGATAATGTGACATATCCTGTGGCAGCCATATCAGTCTGCCAGTAGCCATGGACCGTTCAAAGGATATTCCTGTAAGGTCAACGCCCTTCAATTTTTGAGCTTGTTGTTTTACTACAGTTTTTAGGCACTAGTCACTAACAACCATGTTGACTTATTTATGTTAGTCAAAATAATATGGAACGCTTACTGCATACTAAGTCAGTTTTACAATCCACAGCATGGTTTCATCATAACTGGAACAATAAATGGTCATATTGAATCGTCAGCATGCTCTAAAACTGACCTTGTAAGCATATACAGAAAGCCATTATCGTGACGCAAAAACACTTTGTATATTCTCGTGTATTGGTCCTTATGCCACAAGTCTGTTGTTCCAAGTTGTTACATAAATTACTTTATTACAGTCATTTCAGTGATTCATCTGAATGAAGTCAACCTGCAACATTGCTTGATAAACTAGCACCTAAAGGTTGTACTGCATCTGTGAGCTTGAACCCTAACCGTTTGAGGTCTTTTCTGCACAACAATGACAAAATGGAGATTCTTATAATTGTTGCCCAACATAGGCACATTATATGCTTATTTAATGTTTTTGTTAATAGAAAGTTCCAGACAGGATCTAAGTGTCGATGTTATAAGTATAGTTTGTAATATAGTCTCATTCCCAACTCACCAAATACACTCCGTTTGGGTTGGTGGCTGGCCCATCCTACCAGTCTAAAGTGTCGGTATTTGATGAGTTAGGAATGAGACTCAACAAAGAATTTTATACATTGAACTTTTAATGCATTTGCAGACTTGTAGCTATGATTGCTTTTGGTTTGTATCAATGCCACAGCGTCACTGCAGCAGCTAAGGAGACTCATCTCATTTTCTTCTGCTTATCCGTTAGGGTCGCAGGGATGTTATCGCTTTTATCCCCCTTTTTCAAGAGGTTGCGGGGGACAGTGGAGCCAGTCCCGATTGTGTCTAGCATGTGCATGGGTGTGCATGAACAAGTGAGTGTGACTATGTGTGTGTGTGTGTGTGTTTATGAGCGAGTGAGCGTGACTGTGTGTGTGTGTGTGTGTGTGTGAGCATGTGCGTGGTTGTGTATGAACAAGTGAGCGTGACTATGTGTGTGTGTGTGTGAGTGTGAATGAGCGAGTAAATGTGACTGTGTGCATGTGTGTCTACGTGTGAGTATGCGCGTGAGGGTGAATGAGCGAGTGAGTGTGACTATGTGTGTGTGTGTGTCTGCGCATGATTACGTGCATGGGTGTGAAGAAATGAGTGAATGTGACTATGTGTGAGTCTGCGTGTGAGTACGCGCGAGTGTATGCATGTCTGCGCGTGTGAGAGGACATTAGTATGAAATGGACCCAACTCATTTTTCTAGCAGAGGAATTGTAACATGGGCCACCACATACATTGGTAATAAACTTAACTCTCTTACACACATAGCGGCTTCCCCTCATTAACATAGCTCTTAGCATTCATATTTGCTGAACAAAACAACTGGAAAGTGCAAAACAATAACTTTTTTTTCATCTTTAGACTGGAGAGGCTGACTTCTCCCTGCTTACCTTTCAGAAGAGGACAAGAGGTTGTGACCTAAGATGGTCGCAACCACAGGCAGCACCAAACAGACGAACCAGGTGGCGCCCTCTGGGGGCTCCTTTAACCATTGCTTAAAAAAATGAGGAAACCTCTGCTGGCTCTTTACATTAGTTCACCTCTTTACATACACAAGGCAGATTAAGGGATTAAATTTGCAGCCTAACTGCTACAGGACCAACTGTCTAACCCCCGAAATCGCGTGCTTATTGTGTAGTCCTTGTACTATTATGCAAGTAATTACATTACATTACTTTTAAGTAACGTTTGCTTCTGAAACTCACATTCAACGTGAATATTTATGTAAGTATCTAAAAATGGTAAGGGGGGTTAGAAAATTAGTTTCAAGTTTCTTATATTTCAGTTCAACAATATCTGTAATCAAGAAATGGAAAAAACATTGGAAACATCACTGGAACATTATACATATCATTTAAGGTGTGGTTACATCAAACCCTATGTTTATAATCTTTTGCAGGATCAATACTATAATCAGAAAAAATATATCTCATGTTAAAATTACATTCTTACACTACAGTTATATAAATTGTTACATTAAAGTATCTCATCTGCCTCAATTATTGACAGACCGACCTCATGTCATCTCTCCCGTATAAATGTATACAGTGCATGGCTGGGATCAGTTGACCTCAGTATATTTAATAACCCCACTGGAATTACAAAATGTGATATATTTTAAATGTAACTACTCAATATTTTGTTAGTTTAACACTAATGACAGTGTTGCTTCATGAGCTCATTAATAAAAAAAAAAAAACATTAAGATGATTTGAACTTCAGAATTGTTTTCTTATTCTGATGTCTCTGGCATTGAAAACTTGATGTCTATTTGATTAAACTATCACTATGGCTAAACTTTACAATTGTACAGAACGTGTTTACAGAAACTGAGGTTTATACTGAATTGGAACTGGGGTTTAAACCACAGCCTACAAGAACACAGCAATTGGACTTTCCCAAACAACACAGGTTTAAACCTATGCTGAACCTTCAAAGGTAGCTAAACTAATTAAATCAGGGCCAAGAATTTCTCAGGCCTGGCAATGCCCTTGAGACAAGCAGGGACAGTCACTCTGTGATTTGTTAATTTTTAACATGGAGGATAGTCCAATGGGAAAATCCCTCACACCACCAACCAAGGAAAAAGTCCATGTAGATGTCCTGAGGGACATTGTTGTTGAGATTAACTGCTTGACATGCCCTGTTGAGCTATGGTCTGCTGTTGACCGTTGACTGTTGAGAGTCTTGCTTAAGTTCAATACATTCCATGAAATAAATAATGCACGCTCTATTTGTTAATTAAGGCAATAAAGAATTGTACAATGGAAGTGCAATAACTGGGGTTCTTGTCTGTTACACCTTATCTAGATTTAAATTTAGCTTCCACTGTTTAACACTGATCAAGAACTCCCAAGTGCTATGTTTTCCACATGAAGAGAACTGACAAACTCAGGGCAGAGGGAATACGAAACCTGTTGAACTGCTGCCAACAATGTGTGTGGCTTACTATATTTCAGGAAGTTTTTTTCATGCAGGCAGGTTTCCCATAGTTCCACATACGGGCTAACAGCCACTCGACTACTCTTCACTCTTCCAGGCTTCTGTAATGAAAGGTGTTTACTGAATACAGAGAGGACAATTACACAGCAGCAGAGAGCTGAAAACAGAGCATGGTAAGAAGGTCATTTGATTTACATATCTGAGAAAATGCTCAGTTTTTGAGACTATTTTGAATAGGCTGTTGTTTCCTCAGTGAGGGAACCGATTGTTTCCTTTTATGACCCCTTTTCTGGTTATTCTATGGTGCCTTTTCAACAATCCATAGCTTTATACATTCTGTGTTAGCATGTGAAATTATTGAGATTACAGTGAAATACTTTTCCCTCATCATCAATCTGTTTGCTTTGACTTGTCTGCATCTTTGTCTGCTTAAGCTGCACAGTAGTTGCTGTGTGTTTTTCTGTGAAATTGTTGTACATTGTCGGCTTATGTTACCATGACGTGTGTATTGTTAAGGGCAATACAAATCATAAATAGTCACTGTTTGACATTGAAGTGGGTCAAATGAAATCAAATGAAATGTGTCTTTGGAATTCAGCTTTTGTTCCTGTAAGATAGAAAGTGCTCATATAGCGTGTTTGATATGTTGATATTTAGTCCATTTATGAATCTGGCAGGACTAAAGGTGCTGTTTGCATAATACTGACACTAAAAACAAAAACAGTACACAGTCTGTTATTTTTAAACAGGACATATACATGTAATTGAACATATAAAATGTGGTTTGATGATGTCCCAGCTTAAAGTGACAGTGTGCAATTATGAATGTATCTGAATGTTAAATCTAATCAATCATAATAAACTTTTTTTTTTTTTAAATCAAGGTTATGTCAGAGTTCAGACTATATCAAGAAATATTGTAGTAATTCTCTACACTACATAGACACAAGTCTAAGAACTCACTCAGCCCATCAATATGTGTTTCTTATCTGGATTGAGGGCAATTTTCTGCATCATGCAACTTGTGTGACTACCAAAAGTCACCATTCAACTAGCCTACTTGCATCAAGGCCGTGAATAGTGTTTATTGTGCAAGAGAATTACTTGCCTTGCAATAGCCAAGGACCTGCAGGTTTCTTTTATCTTTCTGAGATACAACTATTTTTTTGAAGCCTTAATTTTATGACTGATGGAATATTTTTCCGTAGTTTGAATTAGAGGGTAGAGCCTCCATGAATACTCATTGCTATGCTTCTCTCATGATTGATTTTCACCATGGTAGCCATGCCCTATATAAGGGTTCCCCAATTAGTTTTCCCCATGGGCCAAATGTATTCACTGGACCATTAAAAGCTGTTTCATGTGCAGATGCTGTTGTTGCAACTGTTATTATTTTTAGTGTCATTAACTAACAATGTGATTTATTTTCAGTTTTGTATGATCTAAATAACTAATTTGAATTAATTTTCCTCCTTACTCATCTTATCCTAGTTGTTGTTTTTAGCACTACCTTATCTAAGTGTTGGCTAATTTCATTCATTTGTTCTTTTTTAATTGAGCTTGTAGCATTTTAAGTAGGAAAAGTACTATAACAAGGAAGCTATTATTGTTGTTGCTGTAATTATTATTATCATCATCATACCACAGCAAGATACAAATGGGCAAATATACATCTTCAGTTCAGTGAAGGAAGTGAGAGGGAGGGGTGAGACATCTTTATGATGTTGGGCCTGTATGTTGTTTTGGCAGTCCTGAGGTACTCTCCGAGATGTGCACTGCACTTTGTTTCTGTCCTGAATCTTTATACCGTTCATATAACTTCTGCTTTTCTGGTTGCTGTTAGCCAACAGTGACACATGCTTTCAAAGCTACAAAATGTTTTGTTTTTTCTCAATATGACCTCAAACTTCAGCAGCCACATTGCTGTACACTCTTTGATCAACTCAGCATCAGTAAATGTTTCTTTGAGGTTTTCCATGAAAGGTGCAGTGGTGCAGTTGTTGCGCTTTCTTGTGTCAATGCAGATTTATTCATAGTAGAAACAGACTGCTTGTATGTATGATGTTGGCATGTTGGTCGTTTTGTGTTTAAGATCTGATGTCTTAGAGTGGGACAGTTTTAATATCAGTTTTGCAAAAAGAAGTCCAGTCAGATTTGAATTGATGGTTATGCTGATTGGTCTTGGGCTTCTTCGAACTTCATGGATCATTTTCTATTTTGTCCAAGAAACATTTCTTATTTCCTAGCTAAATGTTTAATTTTGGTTATAAGTGCAAGGATTGATGGAGGCAAGGGTCTTTGTATGTAAGTGTGTCATTTCAGTTCAGAACAGAACAGAAAAAGCTTCTCGGCTGAGAGGTGAAACATCTTCAACTGAAAGTCCAATCGCCTACAATACATCACTTAGAATTACTATGATGTGAACTTTCATCTGTCAGACTTGAACAGAAAGTGAGGACTCAGGTGCAGGAAGGCAGGTGTAATGACAGGCTTTATTTTCTGATATTGTTTCTCTGCAGTCAGAGCAATAAATAAACAGGCTATGAAACACTGGATGGCGGAGACAAACAAAACACACAACAAGGCGACAAGAACTAAGGGTGCTCCCGCAGGAGGAAAGGAAAAGGCTACACTAAACTGAAAACCTTACGGCTATAAAATGAACCAACACAAAATCACTCAAACGAGGAAAGCACTCAGGCTATGAAATTATCTTCTCTATTGTAATCGATAAACTTTACAAAAACAAAAGGCACTCCAAAAGGAGGAAAACAAAAGGCTATAAACTTATCTATCTCAAAGAACCAAAAATACTAACCAAAACAATACAACTCAAAATCACTCTTCTTCAGAGGAAAACAATATACACAAAATAAATCTGACAATACTTAACTTTGATTAAAAGGCAAGAAAGGGGTCAAGGCTGTGGAAGAGCTTGGCATACACGACGAGGACAAACAAAATACTCAAGCAACAAAGACAGGGGAAGACAGAGAATATATACACATGGGGGAGGGGATCACAGGTGGAAACAATCAGGAATCAGGGATGACGTCAGACAGGTGACACACAAGGAAGGGCAAGTGACCTGAACTGAGAGGAGAGTTACTTTTCAAAATAAAACAGGAAACTGACAAGACAAAAACCCAAGACAAGACATCCCTCACCGTGGTGTGACATCATCAAGTAATGGTCTTCCAAACACTGTACTACATAGCCCTGTAATATCAATATGAAAACTCTGGTAAAAGTAATGTAATCATATCATCATTTTCAAGTCAGCTATAGCTAACACTCATTAAAACTTGTCTGATAGCCTTTCATTGCATTTTGTAACTTTTAGGCTTCCATAATCTTGTACCACAGGGACTGATAACTAAATACTAAATACAACGATGGTAGACGTAAGGGGAAGTTTGCCAAGACTGAGGAATGTAGTTTGCCATGTCTTGAGAACATCATTTCTGTAGATCACAACAGAGTGGGATTATTTTTTCCAAACAAATGAGTCTTTAAAGCACATCACATCAGTTCCTTTCTGACGTCACATGTGCTGCACCTATGAGCCAGATGGGTTTCTCTCACACTAATTGCTTTTGAAAACTCACTGACATAACAATGGTGAGAATACTGTGTGCTGTGTTAAATCACAGCCCAAATCGGTCATCTTTAAGTGTATGCTCAAGTACATTAAATTGTGTGAGCCACTGGAAATACACACACAACTAAATCTATTCTCTGAATGATATTTTTTAAATATCTTCACCCATTTCTAACCCAATTCCAATTCTGAACAGGTGAAATCCCCAGTTGGTGTGCCATTCACGCAACACTGGATCTTGTTGACTTTCAGCAATATGTGGACACCTCTCCGTCCAATGCAGTTCTAGTAACCTTGAAGGGGAAAGCCATTAAAGGTGTGTATATTGAAAAAAATGAGTTTTTTGTTTGTTATCTCTATATAAAAAATACATACTGTGTCACACATATCGTGATATAATTCACGAGCAAAAGTAGGTTCAGACATCTTTGTATCCTTGGGTTCATGCAAATAAAAAATATGTAACTTAGCTACCACTAATGGTACCTGGTTGTGCTGATTTACTGAGTTTTTGCTGTGATTGCCATGGTTTTTCAGATCTTTTGTCAGATTGAGTCATATTACTGTTTATGAAAGAAATTATCTAGTTCTATGAGTCAGCTAGTTCTAAGTGTAACTGAGACACTGATTCTTGGAAATATTGTAGTGTCACTTTTGATTCATGTGAGAAAACAGAAATCTCAAACCTAGGCAAAATCTAAAACTCTCCATGACTAAATATCCTTGAGGAAATTTAAACTAAATTATAGATAAAAGAGGATAAAGGGAATTTTTGGATACATTTTGAGAAGCAGTATCTACAGTATGCATCTGGCCTTTTCAGGGTGAAGTTGTTTCGCATTCTGCCGACTGACATTGCAATGAGAGATGTCACTGGAATTAATGTTGGCAATGTAACATTGTAGCATTAAATTTCTTTTCACTTTTCTACTTGATGTTGTGTCAACTATGTGTGTGCGTGTGTGTGTCTGTGTGTGAGTACACATATACGCACACACAGAAATGCAACTATGTAATTGAAAATATTCCAAACTGTGCAACACCCGTCCATTGCCTTACAGTGGTATTCAATGTTGAGCTCCGTAGCTGGCAGTCTTCATTAGCAGAGTGACAGCATTACATTTGCTGACCCCTCAGAAATTGCTCTTTAGAAAATTTCACAAAAGAACCCCCTCAAAAGTTCAGATTTCACCTTTGGTTTGACATCTTTGACATCACCACAGACATAGCTAGAAACTGTCCTGAGGTTAGGGTTAAAAAAAAAAAAAATCTAGTAGTGTCATGTCATGTCATTGTCCGTAACAGCTTATCCCTTTCCATGGGGTCACAGGGTGTTGCTGCTGGAGCCAATCCCAGCCTTGTCTCAGGGCGAGGGCAGGGTACTCCCTGGACAAGTCGCCAGCTCATCGCAGGGCCCTTACTGATGAGCAGCGTGGGGTTCAGTATCTCAAAGACACTTCGACATGCAGCCCAGCCTTGCCCAGAGCCGGGATTTGAACTAGCGACCTTTTGATCACTAGTCGACCTGCTCTACCCGCTGAGCTACAGCCGCCCCATCTAGTAGTGTCATGCACACAAATGTTGAAATGCTGACTCAATCTTCAGTGAATGGCTCGGCAGCCTTCCTGCCTATAACGCTACCATCACTTCCACCTCCCAAAACGGAAATTCAGGTCATAAACATATAAGGTTAAGATAATATGAAATGTGGCGGCTGTAGCTCAGCGGGTAGAGCAGGTTGACTAGTGATCGGAAGGTCGCTGGTTCAAATCCCGGCTCCAGGCAAGGCTGAGCTGCATGTCAAAGTGTCCTTGAGCGAGATACTGAACCCCACATTGCTCATCAGTGAGCAATGTGGCCCTGCGACTTTCCGGGGAGTACCCTGCCCTCACTCTGAGACAGGGCTGGGATTGGTTCCAGCCAATCTAACCCCATATAAAGGGATAAGTGGTTACGGATAATGACATGACATGACATAATATGAAATGTATTGTTGTAATGTCATGAATGTATGCCTTCACAAATATGAATGTAGGCTAGAAATGGTTTGAGAAAGGCTCAGTGTAGACTGTCATTATTTAATCCAGGCAAGTGTGCTTACTACTAGCATTGTTTATGAACTGTTTGGGATTTTAGACATCTGTCCCTTTATAACATTCAACAATGTATCCAATTGTGCCATAAAGTCTGTACTCCACTCTAAAAGTCGAAGCTAACTAATGCTAGCCAACTGAAAGTAACAACGCTATCCTAGGTAACGCTATCCTATTCATGTATCAATAACTACATACTCAGGTGACACAGCTTTCAAACATGGGATGAGAAGTGGAGATTCTAAAATCAATTTAGCTACAATATGCCAAAAAAAAAAAGAGACATAAAAGACACCCAAAATCTAGGTACACATTTTTCAGCAAAACTTTTCAGCCAGCCTTTACAAAACTAATTGTATCAGTATATTTCTAGGAATTCTAGGAAAAATATTCTAGGAAAAATATCCTTTAGAAGAATTCATTCTCATCAGTGCATCCGGTGCAAGCAATTTTTAAAGTCGGTGGTTCAAAATGTAGACCAGCTCCAAGGCCACATTTGGAATTTATACGAGAAAGCTGGTAAATATGAATAGCATAATTATTAACTGAAGAAACCCTCAGGGCATTAATAATTATTTATAGTTAGTTACATTTTAATCAATGAGAGCATTGTGGGAAGTTCTGCACCCACTGTTTGTGTACTAATACAAACATATGGTGTAAAACAATGCCACAATTAAATATTTTATTCCCTCTCCTTTCTCAAAAGGAATGGCGATATCTAGGAACAGCTTGTCCATTGTTGCCCTTCTAGTGACACTTACTATTTTGGAAACAGACAACATCACTGAATATTCAAGTCCAGCATTACTGGTAGGTCCACTGTATTTATGATACTGAACAGAAAATATGGGCCTTGTGCCTGATGACAGGTTTTGATAAAAAGCACAAAGCAATTATTTGATCCTGACATCTGTTTTTTTTTTGGTTTTTTTGTCTCAGGTAAACAATGAACAAGAACATGTTCCACCTCACACCAAGGAGAAAAGGAATGGTTAGTCTTATTATTAAAATGATTGGAAATAATATGAAAATAGTTATTTGGGGATATTTTGGGATATATTTATGATGAGAAGATTGACAGCACTTTCATATATGCATTAAATATTATGCTAAAACCTGGATCATATTAGCTTAGCATGACCTTTCTAGTCACGGGGAAACAGCTAGCCTGGAGTCATGTTTTGTCTGTGGGGATGTTATAAGGTTGCTGGCAACCAGCATAGTTTCCAGGAAGTGGAGAAATAGTCAGCTCAAATCTTTGCCCTTTAAAGCACAATTAACTTTATCACTGAGAATACAGACGTTTTGAGTTTCCCAACCTTCCACCCAACCTACAATCCCAAAGCGTCAGTCTATGAGAAACTGAGAATGAGACTCAGAAATGTGTTTTCTTACAAAGTGGACCCTTCATTAATGTTGTGATGCCACATGTTAATAAGCGAGCTGGTAGAGGGATATTTTCAGCTTTGGACAGGGCAAGTTTTCCCCATTTCCTGTCTTTATGCTAAGCTAAGCAAACTGTATCCTGGATATTGATTCATATTTTGCATAAGGAAATTAGTCTTTCTCTCTTGTCTTCTCATCTAACTCTTGGCAAGAACGACATAAAGTGTTTTTTTTTGTTGTTGTTTTGTTTTTTTTTCCCCAAAAGATTAACCTATTAGTCTTCTTTAATTACTTTTTAAGCTTAAAAAATCACATTGTTAATTTTTCTAATTTCAATGTGTGCAGTGCTTACAGGCCGATGGAATTACATCATTGATGCTGTAGTGAAAGCCCCTAATGCAGAAACATTTGAGCGTATTGTGTCTGCCTTGAAAGCTACAGTTCTTCCCATAGAACTTGATAACAACACAGACATCTCTGACATCAGTGTCACAACAGGTGAGTAGCAATCATGATGTTCTTGCAACAACTTGGTAACAAAAATATTATCAAGGATAATAATAAAAAAACAGTATTCATCTCCTCTGACAGTGTGTTCCTCAACTGGCACTGGCTTCCAGTGTAGATGTGATGAACAATATGCTTTGCCATACAGCAGTTGTTTCTTATATGGAGCCTGTGATTACATAAACAATGGCATCTGTAAATGCATCAATGCCATTCCAGCCGATGGCCAGTCCTGCCAGCTAATATCAGGTAATTAATCTAATCAGAATAACTTTTGTTTCTTGTCATTGCTACTCATTAGCATTGCCTAGGCAGAAAGAGAGTTATAGTGTGCCATGGGTCAATTCAGCTCAATCCAGTGCATGTGTTTTAAACTCAGTATTACTATTGTATTACTATTACTATTCACATTTCCCAGGTGATGAAATAAAGCTACTAAACATATTTTGTATATAAACTCATTCTTTTATATTAGATCAGATAACAACTTGTAGCCTAAATAAACACACTGCACTTCCTCTCAACTCTACATAATCTACAAACATTATCAATGTTTTTCATCAGCACCCGCAACACACTGTTTTGGTTTAGCTGCAGCAGGCAGATGTTTTTAGAGCAAACATACAAATAAGAAACAACACACTCAATTTAAGCATGTAGGTTCAGTACGGGGTGCTGAATCCCTCTTGTCATGAATAAACTAAAGAAAAATGAAAGACAGCACTTCTAATCAAACTGTTTATTCTTGCGACACAGATGTTTTCCTGTCAAGATGCCCTTCTCCAGGGTGTATTCTGGCAAATTCACAGTAAAACTACACAGGCACACTAATTCCTTCTGAAGAAGAGCAAAGGACAACACAGGGTCACACACAAAACAAAACAAAATATAACAACAGAATAGCACTTAACTGTATCACAGACACAACATAGCACATGTTTGTATCACAGCAAACCAGTAAATTAAATCTTCTCATTCAGTCACTTTGGAATCAGAGTGTCGAGGAAGTGTATCCAATAGGCTTCTCTCTGGAGCAGGATTCTGTCCCTGTTAACACTCTGTGGTATTCTCACTGTCTCAATGCCCATATAATGAAGTTCACTCAAACTGTGGTGGACTGTTGACGTGTCCAGCTACTGATGATTTGACACTGAAGTTACGAATAGAACACTTAAGCTCATAGTAGTGGTTTTTAGATCCCGTTTTGCCTACATAATATATAATATGAAGACATTTTTAGGTAAACCACATATATAGTTTTACATGTAATTCTCCACTTGACCTTAATATCGACACTTGATCTTGGATAGTTTAAATATGTCCCCTTGATCACAGAATAACAGTGTACACAGTTATGACATGGTAAATTGAAGTACAAATGCAGGAAAAACTTGAGAAATTCAAGAGAGAAGAAAAGAATGAAAACAATTTGACTTACCACACACAACAATGGTGGGAGTCAAGCGAACTTGGTCCATCTGCATTTCCTCTGCCAGGAATGTGTCCTCCACATTACAGAACACTGCATCTTCCTTATCATCAAAGTAGGACAACAGAAGCAGCACCATCTCTTTCATATCTTCAGAGCAACCACTCAGCTCTCCTCTCATCACTTTTAACTTTGTTACAGCCTGTTCTTGTTCTGGTTCACAGTAACAACATTGAGGTAGTTCAGGAGCTGTTTTCTCTTCTGGTCCAAATTTCGTGTGACCTCGTTGAAGTGGACTACCAAGCCAAGTTCATCAAACCAAAAGGGCCACTCTTCCATGAAGTATATTATATCTTTCCCCTGGTTCTATTGTTTGTACTTTGTGTAGAACGTCCACTTCATCAGATGATTGACCCCCTCTGGATTTGACTCAGTTTGCTGATACATGATCCTCAGTTTTTCTTTCTTCTGCTGCTGGCTTTCTGGGGTCTCTCCGAGTGGCAGGAATTTTAAATCCCAGTTAATGCCAGTGTCCTGAATTGCTGCTCTCTGTTCAGGAGGAACTTCATCTGTGTCAGACTCATCAGTGTGATAATTTCTTTTTCTCATTTTTAAAGTTGTAGATTGCCTCACATTCTCTATCCTGTTTTGCAATTGCTTGGCTAGAGAGTGATGCCCTGGCCCGATCACAACTCCCTCTGTCACGTCTATAGTGACTTGAGTGTTGTCTTTGAAAGAACTATCATGCACACAGACTTTCAATACTGTTTGCGTTCTTTATTCAACCGAACCATTAACCAAATTCTGGTTGAACCAACCCTCAGACACAATGGTTCCTACTTATAAAGGTTCCGGGACGCAGTCCCTCTAACACAGCTGCGATAACACCTTCACGCCACAACACTTCTCCCCCTTTTAAGTTTAAACAATAAGGGCACACAATAGAATACATACTCATTACCACAGTGGTTAGAACATATTAAAGCATATGGATGCTATTATTTAACTGTATTTTTACAACAACAAACATTCATTTTAGTAGCAGATATAATTATTTTTTTTAATTTTTTAACAGTTCAATATGTCAGTCTATCTGGAGGTTTGTGTTACAGGGGCAGGTGGAGCAGCCTTCACAGACAGTCCATCAGGTGTCACCTTTGTAGGCTATGGCATTTCCTCACGTGCAACCTCAGGTTGCTCTGGTGCCACCAGCACCCTAACAAAGTCTCCAGAGCTGCTCACACTGTCCTTGTGTGAAACGCACTGACCCTTCCCTCCTGCATCATGGCTGACCCGCAGGTGATCCTGGTGTCTGCAAACCTGCCTGCCATCGGATAAGTCCACCACAAAAGACATTGGACCCGCTTGGTGGTGAATGACTCCTGGCCACCAGGGAAAACCTGTAGCAAACATTTTAACGTACACACTGTCCCTGGAGTGAACAAGTCTCTCTGTAGCATGTTGGTCCCGTCTAGCTTTCTGCTCCTCCTGTGACCTGACAACTCTCTCCCTGATGTCTGGAACAGGAAAAGGGAAAGCTTGGTTTCTAGCAAGTGTCCTGACGTTTTTCGCAGTCCATCTTTTAAGTTTCAACAGCTCTTTCTGCTAAGCCGTTGGAGGCGGGGTGATGGGAGCAGTGCACACTGACAAAAAAATGTGTTAGATTTACTTAAAAATGTTATGTCAAGTGGTTCCACATAACTATGTTAAGTAGATGTTAATAACCAATTTTCATACAGTTTACTCAATAGATTGAGGTATATTGTACAACAGTGACTTGAGTGACTTAAACGTGTAATGTATTGTCATTAGCTTCCACTGAAATTGCTTTGTTCTTCAAATTCCCTTAAAAAGTATAGGAAAAATATTAATGCTTGTACTGTAGTACCACTAAGGTTTAAAGGGCATCCTTAAGTACATTTTAACATAACATAAAGTGCCACAAGATTATTATTTTTTCAATAAACATATTGCCAATAAATTCAAAACATTTTAAGCTCTTAGCTCCAGCAATGGCAGGGGCTATGCCTCTTGGGCAGGGGTCACAAGTTTCAACATCATGAGGTTGCCAGAATCTTTTACCCAGTAGGGCTGACACTGACTACAATGGGAGGCAGCTTATAGCAACTGAAACTGCTGTACACACAAGTTGACACATGAGAAAAATCATGACAAGAAGAAAGTTCAAACAATCTTATGTTTGTGGGCCAAATTAACGAAATCTTAACAGAGGACTTTACAAAAGCGTCAACAGGCTGCATTTGGTCTCAGGTCAGTAGTTTGACACTATTGCTTTAGAGTTCAATTTGAAACTTCTACCTTTCAGGTAAAACAATAACAGTAAGAAATTACAAAAAAAAAAGGTTAATGGACAGTCAAAACTACAGCTCAAGTAAACAGAATAACAAAAACATGTCGGCACACTGAATAGCCTCCAGGCCACAACACTGTAATGGCTTCATGCAATCATTCCAGCAGTTGGTTTTTGAGTACCTGGATTTTGGTCGAAAGCTTGTGTGTATCAAGTTCCATCAGGATCTTCTGAATGAATTCAAAAGTGTACCTGAGGTCAGCTGGATAGCTCAGGTTCAGGTCGTAGATGATCCCAAACAGTAATGCACAAGCAGTGGCAAGATCTCTGAGTCCATGAAGCACCTCCTCACCTTCAATTATGATGCCAACATCTTCTGGAAGCTGATCAACATCTGCACCTGGAAGTTTAATCACATAGATGTCGATGACCATCTGATCCAAATCTGTCTGGGTTTCATCAGGGTCCTCACTCTAAAAACAGACAAAAAGGGACAAGACGGTTTAATAAAAACTCTCCCACTGAAAGCACATAACTCATGAAACTTGCACCATTTTAATATTCATCTTGATAACTGACTCCACTAGTAGGTGAATTCAGTTAAATAAAAATAAATTAAAAATGTAAAATGTAAGACCCTATCAAAGGACAAGAGGTGCAGGGTGAACAAAATGGGGAAAATGGACTATATACAAGGACTCAAAAAGCACTGAAATATAATGTGACTCCCTTTACTGTTTTGTTTTTGTTTTTTGGGGAGAATTTTTCTTAGTGTTGTTCTCTCAATGTTTGTCAAATGAAAACAACCATTAAGAACTGAAGTGAAAAAAAAAAGACCTTATCAAATGAAAAAAAAATCCTAACAAACTGGTAATGGATAGGTTTGTCAAAGTGTACAAATCATATATTCTGCGATATTTGTAGGCACGAGAGTGAATGTGGAGGTAAAACTCAACATCTCTCCTTCACAAAGGCATTTAATCTTGGTGAGTCAGTTACAAAATCTGACACAGCTCTATTCAATGCTGAATGAAAATATCACTTTAGAACAACTGATGACACTTACTCAATGCTTTTCAGGGTCTTCATTGAGATACAAAGCTAGTGCTTGGAGGCTGCAAGCTCTCCTTGTTGTGATGGAATTGTTCTACAAACCCCAACAGGAAATATACTGTATAAACAAATCATTCATTTGTTTATTCTGATTCATGTTATGCAGTCAGCTGTCCATATTTAAAGTTAGATTAAATTAACCAAGTTGACAGTATGGTAGGTTGTGGTTATATAGACACAGATTCAATATTTATAAACAAATCATTGACATTCAAGATGGATGAATCAGAATCAGAAATACTTTACTGATTCCCGACAAGAAATTGCAGCGCTACAGCTGCTCCCATTCAAAGTCAAGAATATGCAGAAAAATAGTAATAATAACAATAACAACAATAATAATAAACTACATATATGGTGCATATGTGTACTAATAGCCTACTGTAGCTACGTTTTTTAAAATATTTTTTGAGATATTCAAACATTGTTTATTATCATCAGAGAACGTTACAGATGTTTTTGGTTCCTCTCTGTTTCTGAATGCATGTGTGTGAATGTGAGAATGAGACATTAACTTATAGCACTTTGAAGAAGGAGCTTTATAAAGTTCATTACATTGACTTGGATCAGTTCACGGGGCTGAGCTGCCGGCGACGTCGAAGCATCGCAGCAACGGGCCAACCCGCTCAGTGAGGCATCTATGTCTATGTGGATGTGCGTCAACTATGAAACTTGCTCGTTCCCGCCTCCTCAGCATGAGCTGAACAATAAATCTAACAAAGCAAGAGAGGAGGGACTCAAGGCAGAATAGCCAATCATCAGCCGGTCAGACCCAAAGTCAGTATCATGTTTGAAGCAACAACAGGAGAGGGAGGGGGAGAGGAGGCAGCTGCAGCAAGCGCAGACACAGAGCGGCCAGAGGAACTAAGCGGGCCTATCTTCAGGGCTTCGGAGGGATTCAAATTCCTCTTCATCCTTTCCTTTTTGGACATGTTGCGACGGCTCGAATCCATTGCGGACATATCAATTATAACGAGTACAAAGAAGAATGGCTAGAGACTGCGAACAAAGTTGAAGACCAGAGACAATGAAAGTAGCAAACCGCGTGAAAAATTTGACAATGTAACTGCAAAATGATGTGCGGTCAATATGACCGTTTATGGCCGAAATACGTAATGCATATCATTTTCTTTTTTTTTTCATGTATTTTATATACAACTATTTAAAAGTTATTGCACATGAATTTGAAATGGTCAAAATGACCGTCTTGGCAGGGGGACTTAGCGAGACTTTGAATTACAGCTCCATTAACAAACATTTCACCTTTCTTAAAGTGAACAAACTCCTTGGTCTATATTTGAATATCTCACATTAGTTTTGAAAAAATTGTGGTTTTGTAGGACGTAAATAGCCTAAATGGCCTAAAATCCGTCCGCTCAATTTACACACTGCTGTGGTGATAGGGGATCAGACAGAAATACGGCTCTTCACATGCATTCTTTTAGACCTAAAATATTAGGAAACTATAGCCGCAGGTTGAATTTGCCTGGAATTGTCCTTGCTTTATTTATTAATGGCAATAAAGAGATGTTTACTTGCCTCTTTTTCGAGGATGGCAGCGGATTTCTTCATGTGCAATGTAAAGGATTGGACGAGATTGGAGGGGATGTATAGTGTCCTCAAAGGGACAAACTACTGTATTTACGAAGTGCTTTTCGTTTTACATTACAGAGTTGAGTTGGAGAAACTAACACAGCCAAGTAAACCTGTCATTGCATATTTTTACTTTCAAACACCACAACTAACTCAAGTTGATATAAAAAACTCATTGTTTTTGAGTAATTAAAATATAATACTATGTTTTATAGCCAACAGTAGTGACATTTCCTTTTTTTGAGTGCAGACATGACGGATTCAGTTTTTCTCACTAAACTCTTTCAAGACCTCACTAATGAAAGTCGGCCCATTGTCTGTCACAGTCATGTCTGGCAGTCCATGTGTGGCAAATATGTCCCTAAGTGTCTCTGTAGTCAGGCCAGTATGGCTTGGTGTGTAAGGGAGAGGCAGTCAGCTGAAAGCATCAGCATTTACATTTTCACTACTACCTTATACTCTGTGCGATCCTGATATGCTGACAGGGTTAATGCCCAGCACTGTATTCTTGCTTAATCCATGGGAGGAATGCCTTTAGACTCTCTAAACAGACCCATTAGGGGCTTATGGTCTGTAAAGATGTAAAAAGGGCAACCAAACAGATATTGATGGAAATGTTTCACCGCAAAAACCACAGCTAGTCCTTCTTTCTCTAACTGTGAATACCCTTTTTCTGCTGCAGTGAGAATACGTGACACATAGCTGATAGGCCGTTCACTCCCACCCTCCATACGATGTGACAGCACCGCCCCCACACCATGAGGGGATGCGTCACATGACAGGATGACATCCTTGTTGGGGTCAAAGTGCACCAGCAGTCTTGCTGAGTCTAACAATCGCTAAACATGCTGGAGAGTTTCCTCCTGAGCCTGCTGCCACTTCCATGAACTGTCTTTGTGCAGGAGCTGGTAGAGTGGGGCAAGTGTAGTTGAGAGGTCCGGTAAGAACCACCTGAGCTCTGCTACATTCTTTGGATTTGGGGCCTCCTTTATCGCCCTCACTTTCTCTTCCAGCGGCGACAGACCCTGTGGTGATTTTGCACCATCATTATCAGTTCTTTGAAATCAATATCTCCCCACCGATATTACCATCAACATCTCCCAGTCTCCGCGGCGTGGTAAGATTGTGGATAAGCTTGTATGTCTTGGCCCCGCACACACTGAGGAGAATCAACTTTTGTTTCCCCTCATCATGAATATTGTTAGCCAGGAAAAAGTGCTGCAGTCTCTCAATATACTCTACCCAGTTGCCGTCCTCCTCGACGAACTCACTGAGTGAGCCAACAGTAGCCATTATTCCAGCTGTGCACCAGCTTCTTCTTTGATTCACAAGCGTGACTTTTCGGCAAAACTCCTCGGCTTGAACTTCACTTTCTTTTTTAATCTTTGTCACCAGTGTAGTGACCCGAGTGTTGTCTTTGAAATAACTATCATGCACACAGACTTTCAATACTGTTTGCGTTCTTTATTCACCTGTGCAGCTCGGTATGCACATTAATCAAATCGGGCGGAACCAACCCTTGGACACAAAAGTTCCTACTTATAAAGGTTCCGGGACATAGCCCCTCTAACACAGCTGTGATAACACCTTCACTCTACAACATCCTGCAGGGATTTTGGATATTTTGCAACCATCTTTTTTATCAACTTCACTACAGTGTCTTTTACTTGCATTCTCACACACCACAATCTGGACCTTCTCTCCTCATTCGTGGACTTCGGTCGTTTCCCTCTTTCCAATGACTGCATCAGTTCCTCTGGGAATTTATCCCACGGGATCATGAATATATCCACCCAGTCTACATTAGGGCTCTGGCAGCTGTTGGAAGATGCTGAGGCTGAACTTCTGGGTGAAAGAGACTGCAAGGACAACGGGACCAAGGACCAACAGATGAGTTGCTGGTTTCAGGAGTCTTGCCTGCAAAAACATGCACGCAAAGAGTCATCAGGAACATAAATGCTTGTACTTGAATGCTTCTATAATTTCAATGCATATTGTATGTGTCAGGTTGGGGTTTAAAGGGAAAACTATGGACGGGAAAGCTGGACCCAAATGCAGTAACACCGGAGGCAAAAATCAGGAGAACAAAAGGCGAGCTTTATTAAAAAGCTGATTACAAAAACAAAAGCAGACAAAACAGGGCAAAAGACAAAGTAACAACCAAGAACGAGACAAAGTAGCAAAAGAAAACAGCTAGACAAAGTACAACCAAAATTCAAAGTTCAACTTAAACATGGAAAACTCAAAACCAAGACATACCAAACGGAACAGGAGCATGGAACAGGAGCATGGAACAGGAGCATGGAGAACACGGAAAACAGCAAACAATGACCGGACAAGGAGTGAGGGGAACACAGAGACTAAATACACAGACACTAATGACATGACGAGGAACAGGTGAGGAGAGAGAAGGAAGGAAGCCAGGTGTGATAATGAGGGGGAGGAGCACAGAGGAACAGACCAGGAGGGAACAAGACAACAGACAGAGGGAGCCAGAGGGGAGAACACAGGAGAACTTAAAGGACACATGAGGGCATGGAAAAATCAGAACATGAGACACAAGACAAGGAAAAACCAAAACACAGAACACAACAAGACATAAAAAAAAGGACATGAATCAAGACCAAAAACCAGATACAAGGACAAAACAAACAGGAGTCATGACATTATGCATGCTTCTTTGGCCATTGGATACATCTTGGACTGCAATCCTTGATTTATATCTTCGCTTCCAAACAGCAAGGAGTTTTTGGGCTCGAGGTGGCCCCAAGGCTGATACCAAATAAGCTTCCTCAATAAACTGAAAGTCATCATATGTTTCTACCACAAGGGACTGTGCTCTTCTGGAATGGCTTTCGTCACCTCTTGAAGGTCAGGCAAGACCTCAGTGATGGCGATGTGTAGAAATCTTGGCTTAAAGTCAGTCATTTCTGGAATGACAGAAGAATCACCATTTTTTAACACTACAAATGAAAGAATAAAAGTCATTTGACATTTAGTCAAGTAACAGTGAACATATATACAGATAAAAGGAATCTCTACTGTGAGCATAGTGAGTGAGGATTTACACTTTTTAATTTCATACATCTAAAAAAAGTTTTCATATTTTCTCCACCACAGTGGCCAAGATCATGTTTATTTTGACAGCACAGTGTGTTTCAGTGGAATGACTTAGTGCCCATTAATACTGTATGATGGGCATAGATAAAAATCTACCAAGTCATTAATGTTAAGACATTGCAATCGTGTACTTTGTTTTGTTACAGAGTACAGATGGTATTCAGAAAGATAGTCCACTTTATGTGTATGTATTACAAAATGCACAGCTGCATCATTTAGAATTTGAAGTTCCCCAAACTCCATGTACTCCTGATTTTTTTGACACAAGAAATGCCCTTTTTTATGTGATGTGCCTTCATATTATATATCTGCTGAAACCCTAGTTTTGTGTTCCGAAAAGCCAAAGTCTCTCACTGCATGTTTTATAGAGTCACTGTAAAGGTTGGTGTAAAAAGTACAATCGTCGTTGTACACATCGTCTTTGACTTGCAGAAGCTGATGACATTCAGGACCAGCTGAGAGACATGCCTGAAACATCTGATGCCATTCAGATAAAGTTAGGCAGATGTTTTTAAAATGTTCTAAATGCCTAGCACATCTCTTGAAGTAGCTATGTTTGGTTTCGAAATCGATTGTCCATAACCTGATCAAGGGGCCACACTTCAAGGTCTAATTTTATGAAAAACACATGTTCTCTGGTCTCTACATATATAAGGAAAACAAGTGATTCCTGCATGGTCTCTGCAGCCCACCCACTGGTAACACAGCGCTCCTACAGGCTGTTCAGATTCAGCTCCTGTCGTTACATAATGAAAGGAATCATTATCAGAGGCTGACCTCCTCTGAGCGGTGATAGGAGATATCCTAGAGGGGGGCGTTCATCCCCGAGGTGAAGTTCAGTGTGTCCAGCAGTGAGACAGCAGTATTTCACAATGTTGTCGCTCAAAGCTAGACATGCAAACAGCTCTGTTGTTGGTTGTAAAAATCAACATCAGTGCCTATATTCTGTCCCAGCTACAGAACAACAGAAGAGACAGTGGTTGTGTTTAATTTTTAATGACAACCTGCCAGCTATGGTTTGTGTTAGCTTGTATGTGTGTGCTAATCACCTCACATCGGACTGCTTCATTAACGAGGGTCAGTACGAAGCTGGCTTTGTCTCGACACTGACCCTCGTAAAAGGATCAGTCCCAACCATACCGGACCCAGCAACTGCACCCGAGCCACTGAAAAGTGTCGCTGCGGTTTGATAGTACTTCCGTCCACTCTGTGATGCCGTTTGAAGTGAGTTTGATGTTAATAATATTACAATGGAGCTTGATTGTCACAGTAAATAATCTGGAAATGTGCAGACTGGAGACAGAGACAATGCGAACAGTGTCCAAGAGTTTGGAGACTGTGTTGGAGACAAACACAGCTTTCGCTAGCTGTTAGCCATTAGCTACATGGTAGTAATGGTAACAACACATACAAACAAACTAACATAAACATCCTGCTGCAGCCACAGAGTCTGTACTTCTTCAGGGGTAGGGATGTATACCGTGGACCGGTACTTTTTGGTACCGGCTCTTAATTGGGTCGGTACCAGGGTACCTTTAAGATTCTTCACAAACGGTACTGTTATCATTTTGGGTTTGTTTTTTTTTTGTTTTTTTAACTTTTACTTTTTATGATTTTTAACCGATTTTTGACATGGATGGTTTTTGAATGTCTACCCAACCATAATGACTATAAACTTAACAACAAACTCTGTGACTTGACTTCGCGGAAACAAAACCGAGTGCCGAGCTGCTTCGGCTCTGCAGTCTTTAGCGTTAGCTGGGATGCTAACTTTACTGGCTTTGTTACAGCAGTCAAGCACACTGCACTCCTTTAGCTTCATGCTATGCACGTGCTCCAAGTGTTTGATGATGTTGCTTACCCCGAATTTCCACTGGATACTGTCCACTACATTACGGCTCCGATCCGGCTTTGCTCCGCTGTCTGCCGTGTGCTAAACCCCACCGGTTGATTTTGATACCACAGTAACGTTACGGCAGACAGCTGCTGTGGAGGCCGAGGAGTTTCCGTGATAATCACTTAATCGTTTGCGACTGCAGTTATACATTTGTGTTTTAAAAACAAGACAGGAACAGGAAGTGTTCCCGACTGAAGGACATTAGAAGAACTTGTGTTTGTCTCTTTTTTCAGATGTATGTGCTGGTGTCAACACGGAAGGTTTAATTTTGAAAAGTAACCAGATGATATACGGTTATTTCTGTGCTTGACTTCCTGTCTGCGACGTGTTAAATTCAGCTGACTTGCTGGATCATGCTCCAGCATCCGCCAGATTTTATATCTGGTCCTGGTCCTGGTTATGTATTCAGGAGTATTTGTAATCGCATAGTTTCCGTTCGGTTGAAGCTATATTATTACCTTGTGGTAATAAAAAGAAGGCTGAATCTTTTGACATCTTCTGAAGTCTTTATTTTTTAAACTCAAATTACATGTTGTAGTATCGATAAGAGAATCAATAAGTATTGGTACCAATAAGGAGTATCGGTATCACTATCGGTATCGATAAAATCCTCACAATATCCATCCCTATTCAGGAGCCTCTCCTTCTGGGTCCGATTCTGGGTCAAATTGGTATGGTTGAACGAAAAAATCTCTGCAAGCCATAGCCTTATATCCACCATAAGCATTATTGCATGCTACTGCTAATGCAAGGGGAATCCCCTCCCTGAGAATGACCTAGCAGGTAGGGCTCTCCAAGTAGGCGTTGACAGATGGAGTTCATTAGCATTTAAAGGTGCTGGCACAGAAACAGACTGCTCTGAATAGAGCTCTGTAGAGCGACTTTTAGACAGCTGAAATTCAGGACCATGGATGGGTTTAGGGCAATGCATATCGAATACAGAGCTGTTGGACCTCTGACAGCTGTGTGAAATTGATGAAAAACAGTGTGATATGGGACCTTTCAAAATTAGTGCTGACAGTGTGATGCTTCTGTTTTAGTGGAGTGTCAGGAAATAAACACTTTCTTTATTACGGATATTCTTGGATTATAATATCAAGGTAGGTTACCTTAGGCAATGAAATCTTTTCTGCACAAATCATATCAAGAATATCTTAAAGTGGGAGAGTTAACTGCCACACTTCATCTTCTGGATTTTCAACCTTGTCACCAATTAATACAGGCAACAACCCTAAAAACTTCAAATTTTGAATGGCTTGACCCGAGAGCTTGGACACTTCAGAGATGACAACATATGGCTTTGTGAGAGTGTCAGAACTTTTGTACTTAAATTTTTTCATGCGTCAGTTTAGAAGTGAATATGTAAATCATGTCTTTTTCTTAATGAAATATTTCAAATAAAGTGCAACATCCTAGGACAAGACACCCTCCCAAGGTGGAAGACCAGGCTGGCAAACACGAAAAAGCTTGCATAACATTGAAAACAGAGTTTACCTTTATGCCATTGTTGTCATGACTGTCTTCAGATTGTAGCTCACCAAAGCAGAATCGTAACTTTCATGGGTGTGCAGTGGATGACACACATTTGGATCGTGATTTTACAGTTCCTGCAAAAGTAGTGAGAATGACTAAAGTTTTCAGCAAACCCACCCAGGCTGTTTGAACCCAAATTATCACCTGTAATACAATACAGAGCCCCTTTGACTGTTTCTTCATCTACAGTTACTTCCTCATCTCACCAAGAACTAAGTCGTAGGGGCAAGAGGTGTACTGGGAGCCTAAGGACCCTCAGAGCTAGATTATGTTTAGGAGTTTGTAGCGTGCAAAAGGAGCTCAAGCAGCTCAAAGGAGAGACGAAATCCTCGGCCACGACGGGCTTGTTGTAGAATTTTACAAAGCATATTCGAACCTAATAACCCCACATTTGGTTAATGTCTGCAATGAATCTTTTACTAGTGGTAGACTGCCCCCAACCCTATCTGAAGCTAACATATCGCTCTTATTTAAAACACACAAGGATCCCATCCCATCTCACTTTTAAATATGGACCAATAGATTCTCGCGAAGGTTCTAGCCACTTGGCTGCACCAAATCCTACCTGCCCTGATTTTCACAGACAAGACTGGGTCCATGGCTGGACGGAATTCATCATTCAATACTAGACAATTCCTCAACATTATTGGCTCCCCCAACCCTGTCGTACCTAAGGTGGTAATTTCTTTAGATGCTGAGAAAGCATTTGACAGGGTTGAGTGGGAGTATCTGCAAGTAATCTAAGTAATCTGCATCTGTCCTTTGAAAACTGACATTATTGCATGGATTAGACTGCTTTACGACTCACTCTTCTTCAGAGGTATACGACACAGAAAATAAAGCGTGACAATACTTAACTCTGGCAACACAGAAGCAGACAGGGGAAGACTAAGACTTTATTCACATGAAGGAGGGGAGCACAGGTGGAGACCATTGAGGATTAGAGATGATGTCAGACCGGTGACACAAGAGGAAGGGCAAGTGACCTGAAACAGAGGAGAGTTACCTTTCAAAATAAAACACGAAATTCACAAGACAAAAAAAACCTATGACAGGACATCCCTCACCAGTAATAATACACTGGTTATAACAGTGTCAGTTTCCATGGCAACCCAAATGCGAGATGATGTTGGTGTGAATATCGCCGCTTCTCAAACCGTAGCAAAACTCCTGTTTTTCTTTTGGAAATGAAAGCCAAGTTGTCCCTACAAGCTTTGGGGCTGTACTACTAACCTTCAAGGCTGCACACCTGAACAACTGGCTCCATGGACTCACCTTTCTCCGCTGATAAGCTGTTAGCAGCACCAATCAGCCATTAACC
>JARJLU010019027.1:35999-59745 GCA_030272975.1 Sparidentex hasta
GAATTTTACAAAGCATATTCGAACCTAATAACCCCACATTTGGTTAATGTCTGCAATGAATCTTTTACTAGTGGTAGACTGCCCCCAACCCTATCTGAAGCTAACATATCGCTCTTATTTAAAACACACAAGGATCCCATCCCATCTCACTTTTAAATATGGACCAATAGATTCTCGCGAAGGTTCTAGCCACTTGGCTGCACCAAATCCTACCTGCCCTGATTTTCACAGACAAGACTGGGTCCATGGCTGGACGGAATTCATCATTCAATACTAGACAATTCCTCAACATTATTGGCTCCCCCAACCCTGTCGTACCTAAGGTGGTAATTTCTTTAGATGCTGAGAAAGCATTTGACAGGGTTGAGTGGGAGTATCTGCAAGTAATCTAAGTAATCTGCATCTGTCCTTTGAAAACTGACATTATTGCATGGATTAGACTGCTTTACGACTCACTCTTCTTCAGAGGTATACGACACAGAAAATAAAGCGTGACAATACTTAACTCTGGCAACACAGAAGCAGACAGGGGAAGACTAAGACTTTATTCACATGAAGGAGGGGAGCACAGGTGGAGACCATTGAGGATTAGAGATGATGTCAGACCGGTGACACAAGAGGAAGGGCAAGTGACCTGAAACAGAGGAGAGTTACCTTTCAAAATAAAACACGAAATTCACAAGACAAAAAAAACCTATGACAGGACATCCCTCACCAGTAATAATACACTGGTTATAACAGTGTCAGTTTCCATGGCAACCCAAATGCGAGATGATGTTGGTGTGAATATCGCCGCTTCTCAAACCGTAGCAAAACTCCTGTTTTTCTTTTGGAAATGAAAGCCAAGTTGTCCCTACAAGCTTTGGGGCTGTACTACTAACCTTCAAGGCTGCACACCTGAACAACTGGCTCCATGGACTCACCTTTCTCCGCTGATAAGCTGTTAGCAGCACCAATCAGCCATTAACCAATCAATCAATCAATCAATCAATCTTTATTTATATGGCGCTTTTCATACAGGAAAAAGTAGCTCAAAGTGCCTCACAGAAATAAACAAACAACAGCAGAAGAGTAGAAACAGCAAAATAAAATGAGAAGATAGTTAAAAGAACCCAACCCTCCACCCCTTCAACCTTGCCAATCAGTTGTTAGCCTAGCACACTAACTTTCAAACCAACTTGCTCGGTTCTTTGTGGGTTGTCCATCATTGCTCCATTGGTCCTCCCTCCACCACAACCTCGGGGTTATTCACTGCCTGGCTGTTTTGTCGCTCTCCTCTGCTGCTGTGGTCTCCCTCAGTTCGTGGCGATGTTGGATGGTCGCTTGATATGACTCGCTGATCCTCTCTCCCTCTCTCCCTAACTGGCAGAGATAACCAGAATTCAAAAATCCTTTTTTTCAGCAGCTAGACCAGACAATATCATCATTTCTGTGGTTGAATAAGCCACCCTGTTTTAAAAAAGCTGTTTTACAGCTCCCTAAACAGCTGGGCGGTCTCGCACTGCCAAATTGTATCCAGTATTGTTTGGCTTTCAGCATCAACAAACTTAGTCATTGGCTTGACAGAGGAGCTGACACAGGTCCCTCATGGGCTCAAATAGAACTATGGTCCTCAAAGTTTTCTTCACAGTCCCTCCTCACCGCACGACTCCCTCACAAGATTCATAATGTCTCACAAAATCCTGTTGTTACCAAGTCACTGAAAATTTAGATGCAATTCCTTGAAAGTCATGGCTTGAATGAACCTTCAACTTTTGTGCACTACACAAATGTTTGGCTGGCAAAGATTTACCCCGGCACCATTGACAGTTGTAATAGGTGTAAGCAGTCACCTGCTAATCACACACACATTTTGTTCCTGGTTAAACCTCACTTGTTTCTGGCATCAAATTTTTGACACACTCGCAATTGTGCTTGATAGGGGTCTTAGCCCTGAGCCTTGCACGGCCCTGTTTGGTTCCCCCCACCTCCCTATGACATAGTGGCAGGTACTGGCCTCTATAACTATATTGGGCAGATGCCTGATATTGTTTAAGTGGAAACATGTTCTCCCCCCTTCACACAATAGCTGGCTTAAGGAGGTCCTAACTCATATCAAACTTGACAAGGTTAGACTCTCACTTTAAATTACACATGCAGCCAACACATCCTTACACGTATTGGTTGGTCATTCAGCGTACCAGCAACTGGCAAACCGGACCTTCTCCATATGCTTACAGTTTGGTGAGGTTTAGGAATAAAACTACATGGTGAAATTTAGAAGAAAAAAAACAAACATTGTGGTTTTAGTTTAAAAAAAAAAAAAACGTAAGTTACCAATGTACATTAGTCTGTAACTTAAGTTAAGTTTATGTTCATGATGTCACTTAACCACATTAGTAACTTAATTTGATTTCCTCCTTTTGCTGCTGTGGTAATTACTATGCCCCTAGAGGTTGCTGACTAGCAAAACAATACAGGTTGTAATAAGCTGCTTTCGCAGTTGACCTATATGGTTATTTTCCTGATGACAGTAGGCTCAGACAGCCCAGGTTGTCCAATTACCCAGCTACTATTGAACTCAAAAAGACATGATCCCTCACTGGCTTACCACCCTGTGCTCTACCAGGAATTTTACCAAGGTTCCTGTAAAATGAAATGACAGACTTAATATTTCAATGAATCATTTTGTCCGTATTCACTGTGTATGTATTAAATCATGTTGTGTTTTTCCTATAGAGTTGCTAGCTCAGGATGAGTACACAGTGGATGTGGAGTTGAATTTTACAGATGTCAAGACAGAGGACTACCTCAGGAACCTCCTGAATAATGGCAGCTTTTCTGTGGCCTTGGGTCCCACTGTCAATGTCACAAACATTGACATTACCACAGGTAAGAATGGAGCTTCCTCTGGTCTAAATACCATAATGCTAATATTACCAATCATGGCAAAAGGCTCGAGGTGCAGTCAAGTGTGCTGTGTTGTCTTTCCCCAGGTGGATCAGAATAGATTGGATTTTTATTGGAAATGATTCATTCCATTTTTTCTATTACTGTTCACTTTTTGTATTACTTTGGTATCATTAAAACATTAGTAGATAATTTTACAATCTTACACTGTCCAGTTGTCCACTGTCCTCTGAATCATTGCACAATTAAGTGTTTACTGTGTAATTTCTCATGTATTTACTCAAGATCTCTTAAGGAAGTGATACAGCGTTCTTGTTATAATTTCACCCCTAGGAAGAAAAGTAACTGATTGTTAACTACAGACAATTGTTAATGTTACTATTGGTGTTTATCTTCTAAATAAATGTTCTCAGTGTCCTTGGTTGTTTCCTGTAAGACAAAACACAGTTTTTCATTTTTCTCTCTGTATTCTCAATTATTCTAACAAACTCCATCAGAATTATGTCAGTTACTTGATAACTAGCGCAACTATTAATCTCAAAGTAAGAGGTTCATGACTAACTGTTCCCGAGGTATGGGTCATTAATTCCCAAAAGGTTTGACCCATTTAATGTTGGTGATCATTTTTTTTGGATTACTCAAACAAACAGCAAGGGTCCAGCTCCTTCAGCTGAACTATTATTTGACGGTATGACTTTAAGTACTGACATAACTTTATTACTTCCAAGTTCTATTCAGAATCCAATTTATATTTCTGATAATTGTGTACAAAGCATAAAGACACATTCTCATACCTGCTTAAGTTTTGGGGAGTGGCAAGGAGAAAAGTTATGCTACAAAAATCGTTTCTTTTTCCTTTCTCTTCTTTTTTTATGAACTTGCCCAAGTCTTTGCTTTTGTTAAAAAAAATATTTAGTACTTCTCCTTTCTTAGCTTGCAGTGTTATTTAGATGAACCAATGGGAAGTAAAGAGGGAATATATCACATTGGTGGAACTACTAACAACTCGTACACAGAAAACACAACAAAGGCCTTTGGGTATATAATGCTTTTTGTAAGGTGTCACAAGCCAAAATCAAATTAGATGTGGAGTGGAAGTATACAGCAACATAAAATTGAAATACTGAGTACCTCAAATGCATGCTTACGTACAGTGTGTCTAAATTTATTTAGTTGGTGTGTTTACATGACACTCAAGAAAACCGAAAAACTGTGTTAGTCCAGCTATGATTGTATATTTAAGATGCATGTATACACCTTAGTGGGGGCCGTCAATAATGGAACAGTGATTGGTTGGGGTTTGTCACAAGGTATCTTTCACCATCACTGATTTGTTCGTCGCCACCCGCAAGGGGAGATGGGATAACAATGGCAGCATCAACAACACGAGCAGAACATGCTGCTGCATGCCACTTGCCAGAAGACCCCCCGCTGTGTAAAGCCACTTTTGACGGTTGGAGATACAAACATGACTTTGAATTTGTTGAACGTAAGGAAAACAACTTGAGTGTAAGGTGCACACTTTGCCCATGTTGGAAACTTCTCTCCATTGCTGCTAACACTACCTCAAACTTAACAAAGCACTGACAGAGACAGCACACACACACAAAGCTTGTTGCTTAGGAACCATGAAGCAGCATGAATGAGATGCCAGAATGTAACGAGTAATGTAACTCATTACTTTCTTCAGGGAGTAATCATGTAATGTAATGTGTAATGTGTAATAGATTACTTTTTTGAGTAATGAGCCCCAACACTGCTCCTGCATGTATACGTTCTATCAGATTGGATTTGGATTTTATGTTCTGTGCAGGCCTGAGATTTGTTTCTCAGGGCCGTAAGCCAGAAGTAGGCGATGTCTTTCCTCCGACATAATCGCAAGCAAGAGTGCCATTGTGCATCTAGTTTGTGTAATTATCATGTAAACAACATATACAAAATGTAGAAAGATGTAGCCTCATCTTGCTCTTTGTACGCCATTTTTCTTGAATGCCGAGGCAGAGTTTGTTGTTGCTGGTGAGTAAAGAGGTCAGCCGGAGGTGGCTCTGTTACCACATGTTGAAATGGGTACAGTGCCACCTATTGTACTGGGGTATGACATGCTTCGGCCAATAATTTGATATTCTCACCTTATACTTGGACAATTGTAATTGTCGAATTGAGTAGCATAGTCGAATTATGGCTGTAATCTGACCAAACTGTGCATGTAAACGTATGGAGTTACTGTTCACCCCTGGTTCAGTGTAAGCTATTGTTGAACCTATTTTAAGTCATGTTAGTTGAGCACATCCATTATTAGCACAAGGCATGCACAATTCACTTCACAAAATCACAGTACAGGCTGTTACCACCTGGACATCCACACCCAGTAGCATAACATCATGGTGACAGCAGAGATGAGGAGTTTGCCATGACATTCTCATCCTGGATTTTTGAGAGGAAGAAATTAAATGAAACAAATAAACGCCCTGGCTATTATCACAGTCACAGTCACAGACAGTGCTCAGCTGCAGTCACAGCAGAGAGGTGATGAGACGCGACTCATCATGACTGACATGCATCAAGGCCACTCAGCGTTACCTTACCGACCCGCCCCCAGCTATTTCATTCACAAAAACAGGGCCTGTGGCAATTCTGGACAGCTGTTTTTTTGATGGTGTCTGGTCCCCAGTGCAACTGCACCTTTTGCACTGCCGACACTTATTGACATCCAATAAGCTCTGAATGTATTAAACTACACCTTCAATATTGCCTGTCTCTCTTGTGTGACTTTGTTCTTATGTGTTTTTCAGTGTGTTATCTAAATGGAACTGACTTCCAGTGCAGATGTGAGGATCAGTTTGTTTGGTCATATGGAAACTGTATTACATACGGAGCCTGTGATGAGATCATTGATGAAGTGTGTGGGTGTATCAACAGTATTCCATCAGATCGACAATACTGCAAGCCAAAGAAAGGTGATAGAGACTTATTAAAGGATTATCAATATTATAACAATATTTCAGTAGCATCTTGCTATTTTTATTCTTTGTGGGAAAAAGTTAGATTTTTTTTTTTTTTAATAAATTGCTTCTTTCTTGTTTTTTGCATTAATTTGCTTTCTTACTTTTTTTTGCTTAACAATTTATTGTTTTTTCCATACACCCATCATACATTGATTTATGTACATTTTAAATGAATGTCTCATAATCATAGGAAAGCTGTATCATTCAAATGAATATAATGTGAATGTGTCAGCTAAGGTGTCATCAAAAACATGTCTAATAACACTCTTTATCAACAGTTCCTAAAGTTATTTATGAATACCAGATTTTCATTGAGGTGAACACAACAGACACAGATCAGCTGGAAAACATGCTGAAAAACATCATTTTCCCTGTCCAAATCAGCCCTCAAGTAAACATCTCAGATACTGATATAACTACAGGTAAGAACAAGCTTAGGCTTCAAAGGCTGTAATTCATCAACATCTTTTTACCTTTTCATGAGAGAACATGTTTTTTTTTTTTTTTGTTTTGTTTTGTTTTTTTGTTTTTTTTTTAGTTTGTAGCCAGGAGGGCACTGAGTTCCAGTGCCGCTGTGAGGATGACTATCTCTGGCCTTGTAACAAGTGTGCCACCCATGGGAAATGTGATGGTCACACAAATAACACATGTGGCTGCATTAAGGCTATTCCCACAGATGGACAATATTGTCAGTCAATCCAACATCAAAGTGAGTGCTATGGTCACCACACACACTGATCCCAGTTTTAATACCCAAATGTGTGTTTTTTTAAACATTATCTGAGTGACTCTGATTTTTATTTTTTTTCTCTTTGTTTCTATCCAGACATTTCAGTGTGTCCACCATCAACAGGTAAAGCTGAAAAGATGCTGTCTGCGTTCATATGAAAAGAAAACTCATTAACAAGAACTTTGTTGACCTATGAATCATGTGATTTCTTCGCCACTGATTTCTTGACATGATGATGCATTTTCTTTTTAATTTTTCTTCCTCCCTACAGCTCCTCCAGTTATTCATGATTACATCCTTTCTGTTGAGTTGAACATCTCAGATGTTACAGTAATAAATCAACTGAGGACCATTCTGAGCAACATCAGTTACCCCATCAGCATCAACAACCACATACAAATCTCCCATGTCAACATTTCAACAGGTACAAAAAACTAAACTTAGTCTATCCTGTTTAAATGTACACCAGGGGTGGAGCAGCAATTTTAAGTGTGGGGGGATTCCAGGGGTAGCACATGAGCACCGCAACCACCTTTGGTAATGCAAAAGTAATGCAAATAATTTCTAGATTTTCTTCACAGGGTTATGCCCCTAACCCTAAACCCTGAAAATGTATATTACAGCACAATGCTCTTTAACCCAAGATATTATTCACAAGCAACGACATACCATGGTATTAAGCAATTAATTTACGTGTTTTATTAAAGAACACGTGTGAGTGAAATTGGCAAGCACACTTTGTTCCCTCTCTCTTCTTTTGTGTTCTCTCCCTCTTCGTTTCAGTTCTCACCAACTTCTCTCCTGTTCTATCCCTCATCTTCTCCATGCTCTTGTCCTGACTCCTGGACTTTCCTTCCTCATAAATTCCTACATAAAGAACTCAATATCAATATTCCTGAACATGGAAGTGTTTTTTTGTATCTTATGTAAACTTAGAACAAACCTCTACAACCTTGATTTCGATTAGGAAACATTCCTTCATTTTGTTGTTCTTTTATCTGCTTTTTATCAATTTTTTACATGATATTTTGTCGTTCTAATTTGTTTTAATTAATCTTTCATCCTAGCCTTTATTGTACTCTACATTATTTTATTCCTCTTATTATGGTATTTAAGATTTTTATAGTTTTCTTGCATTTCATTGTCTTAATTTCTATCTGAGAGCAGTAACAGGGATGAGTTGATGTAGGAGATTTTCTTTATTGAAAAGAAGGTTTTAGCTACAACAAATAGCATTAAGTTACTGTTATGGCCCAGCTCTGGAGCCATGAGCAAAATAAGACAGACACAACGTAAACTGCAAAATGAAACAATTTATCAACCCAAATAACCAACCAATAATTAACCCAGTGGTTAAAGTCCGGACCTAACAAACAGGCCGAGGCCAACTAAACAAACACGCGGTGCTCTTAACAAAAGAGCTCAACGGAGAGGAGCCGAAAGATGAAAGAGAAAGATCTCGAAACAGCCGGTCTTAAATACTCCTGGGAGGACTGATCAGTCCAGTTCCTCTCATATACCGTATATCTAACCAGTATGACTGCAATGACAGGGACCATCTAGTGAGTCTGTGGTTTGGACACTGTCACAGGGTGTGATCTGTGTAAACCACCACTGGCACAACTCCAGAACACACATACACATCAAAATGTTTAAGGGCCCAGGTCAAAGCAAGGGCGTCTTTTTCTATAGTAGAATACTTCAGTTGGTACAAATTAAATTTTCTGGAAAAGAAGCTCACTGGCTTATCAACAATGAAGTCATCCTTTTGTAGCAAAACTGCGCCCGCCCCCACGTGACTGGCATCCACCCGAAGTGAAAAGTCAAACCATGGGGCTGCCAGAACCGGGGCATTACACAACAGTGATTTCACTGTGTCAAAAGCCTTATGACACACAGGAGACGAAACAAATGTTTCCCTTCAACAAGTTGGTAAGGGGCGACACTGACAGCTTGGATTTTTGCCTGTAGAGGACAAACCGTACCCTGTCCAACCACCCGACCCAGATACGTCACAGTGCACGGATTCGCTCCAAATGAGAAACCCATGTATCGGAATACACCACCACGTCATCCAAATAAACACTGCAACCCTTCAAATCACCAAGGACTTTGGTCATAAGCCTCTGGAATGTGGCCAGGACATTAGGCAGCCCAAAAGGCATAACGTTATACATGTACAAACCATTTGGAGTGATGAACGCAGAGATCTCACATGCCCGCGTGGACAGTGGGATCTGCCAGTACCCTTTCCTTTCCTTTCAGTAAGTCAGACTTACTAACGTTGTTTGGCATGGCCTATTTGGTCAACACAATCTTCCATACGTGGAAGCAGAAAAGAATCTGGTTTGGTTACTGCGTTCACCTTACGGAACCAGTACAAAACCTAAGCATGTTGGGTACCAGAACGCATGGTGAGGCCAAATTCGAAGATGAGGGCTCAGCAATGCCATGGTCCAACATACACTCAACTTCAGCATCCAGGTGCTTACGTTTCTCTGGATTTACCCTATAGAGCCTCTGCCTGATTAGTGGAGCAACCCTGACATCGATATCATGTTCTATAAGGTGCGTCTGAATAGGAATGTCACCAAACAAGGACGGAAAAGAGTTTAAGCTTAGATAAATCTGCCTGTTTTGCCTCTGATAACTGATCCAGCAAACTCTGTAACCAGCACAGGGACTCAGAGTTCTTTAAACGGCCCTCCAACATAGCAGCATCCAGACCAGGCAGCCCATCTTCCACCCCAGCAGCCACAGTCTGAGGAGTAAACACTACCGATACCCTTCACACGGCACACGCCAGCTGCGCACATGCTGGAGACGGCTGTTCTGGTGAACCCGACGCCGACAATAGTATGGTTTTAGCAAGTTCACATGACAGAGCCGAGTGGTTTTTCTATGCTTTGGAGTGGCTATGATGTAATTCTGCTCTGTGACACATTTTAACACTTCGTGTGGGCCAGTAAATTTGGCTTGAAAAGGCAAGCTGGTAACAGTCAACAGAGCCAACACCTGGTCTCCCACATCAAAAACCCGGTACTTCCTCCTGAACATCCTTTACCACTGGGGAGAACCTTGGCATAGGCACAGTTAAGCGTGCCCCTCTTGGCTGCGGTGCGTTTGTTGGTAGAGTTCTCACCTTTAAAGCATAACAGTAAGCCTTCAAATGTCCCTTTTTAGTACAGGAATTACAGGTCTTGTCCAAGTTTCTCATGCTATGATCCTTTATGTCAGATCTACTTGGGTTAACAGGACTATAACTTGTCTCCGCATGCCCTCCAAAACCAACGTTGTGAGTGCGCAAAAACCCAAAATCATGCCTGTGTCAAAACAGAATTATCTGCAACAGCAGCAGCTTCAGCAGCTGTGTTTACTTTTTGATCGTTAATGTATGTAGCAATATTTTCAGGGATAGCATTTTTAAACTGCTCCAAGACTGTAAGATCACACAGTTTATCAAAACTTTCCACTTTTAATGCCAAACACCAAGTCAAAATGAGCCGTCAAATCACGAGCAAACTCCAGGTGCGTCTGCTTATCATGTTTCCGCCAGGTCCGAAACCACTGACGGTAAGCCTCAGGGACCAGCTCATAAGCTGTCAATACAGCTGCTTTAACCACCACGCATTTCATTCTGTAACACACAATGAAGAATACGCCTCCTGTGGTCGCCCAGTTAAAACTCACTAGCAGATTCTGGCCACTTTCTTGTGTCCGCCACGTGCTCAAACAGCAAATAAAAATGTCTCTGGATCTCGCTCATTAAATTTTGGCATCAATCGCAGGTTACCCACAATATCAGAACACACTTCAATTGGCTCAGGACAAAGCGCAGAACTTCCCAGCTCCACTAAATCACCAGTTTTCATTATACCCTTTCTGAGTAAGTCGAGTTTATGCTGCTCTAGACCCAGCCTTGCTTGTTCTGCCTCACAGCGCATCTTTTCTACTGTGAGTTACGTTTCAATATTTGCACTGTGCTTCATTCTGTCGTGTTCCAACTGTAAGCTAAGTAACTTCCTTTGCTCCTCAAATGTCAAATTACCTGTTGCCAAAACTGGAGAAACAGATAAATCAGTCAGTTTCTCTTGTACAGCAGACAAGACTCTGATTTCAGCTAAATTTGCCTTCAAAATACTTTTAACAGTGTCCTTCAACCACTTATTAGAAATCTGAATCTCATAGTGCTCTGCTATCTTTAACAGCTGCTCCTTAGTACAGTTGTCCAAAAACTCCTCCTCCGATGGAGCTTTAACAAAATCACTTAGTTCAGCCATTCCCATGGCAAACAAACCAAGGACTAAACCCTGTCTAACTGTCAAAAATACCACGGATCCATCAAAAAAACACATATAGGGTGTAAGCAAACCCACAAAAAGGGAAAATTCCCTCTTTCGCTTACCCAATCCTCAAAATCTAAACTGACAATAACTCATCCCTAGTCTTCATGCAGTTCCGATGGTGGGTATTTATGCACTGATTACCAAGCATGTAAAAAGCAACCACGAATGGTCACCTCGACGGCCACGGCTGTGTTCCCGAGCATTTGCTCCAACCACGTTAACTGCGACACTACACAAAAAAACAACAAAAAAAAACAAAACAACGAAACCCAAAGGAATAACGCTGCTTTGCTGCAGGGAATTATACACTTACCAGTATGCGCCTCTCGACACCTGAATTCACTGGCAGCAACGCAATCACCTAATACCATCACCTTACATCTTTTAAGCCCACTTAAAAAAAACCTGTATCTCTCAAAAAATACTCAATCAAGGCACCAGCTCTACGTGCTGGCAACAACACGGCTCTGTAGTAAAGTTGATGACATCAGCCCATTCACAACTTCCCTACAAGCCCATTCATAATTACTTACAACCATTACACAACAATTTACGCACAAAGTTTGGACGAGCCCCCATTTTGTTATCGCTTGGCTCTGGAGCCATGAACAAAATAAGAGAGACACAAGGTAAACTGCAAAATGAAACAATTTATTACCCCAAATAACCAAACAATAATTAACCCAAATAACCAAGCAATATTTAAAGTCCAGAACCTAACAAACAGGCCGAGGCCAACTAAACAAACACATGGTGCTCTTAATAAAAGAGCTCAACAGAAAGGAGCCAAAAGATGAAAGAGGAAAATCTCGAAAAAGCCAGGGAGGACTGATCAGGTGCTCTCAGGGTAGTGATTATAACACTGCCTATATGGAACCTGCATGGTGACAGAAACATAAGAGACACAAACACACAGCAGGCTCTGCTAAAGCAGGAGGCCGTCACAGTTACATAAATAAAAACTTACATGGCATTATAAACTTGAATTAGTGCATTCATGGAGTGAAAGCTAGCTTTCTGTTTCCCTCCTGTCATATAACTCAACTCATATGACAACTTGACTTGAAAAAGAAATCGATCTTCTGCTGCCTCTTCCTATTTGGCATTCCTAACAAAAAGAATAATGATAATGTTGGATAATATCAAAATCAGTCATCTGTCAGTTACCATTAACTTTGCCTGGCTAGCATTAACTTTGTTTGCCACCTGGCTTGCTTAATATTAGCTGACATGCCACAAAGCAAGACAGCTATTTAAAGACAAAATTCTACATTATTAACTAGTTCAATAACCATTTCATACCTCTGCTCTGTTTGCTGTCTGTGGCAGTGAGTGACTAGCATGTAATTGTTTTACTTTCCCGGACAGGAAAACGAAGGGGCCAAGATGGCGGTGGCATAATTTGCAGGGTGCAAAGTTTCTCCATCAAACTATTTGAAGTTTTGTGAATAAGGAGACAGAATGTGGTAATTTTAAAGTTTTAATGATAAAAAGTGACTTTAATACTGTAACATTTTGGTACTAGGACTATTGTTGTGTGGAAAAGAGAAAAAAATGGGAGAACCAAGATGGTAAACGTTTGAACACAAGCTAGTTAACGTAACGTACCAATGGCCGATAACATTGGAGAAAGAAAGAGGATGACTTCCAATGCTAACGTGAGTGACTCTGAAAGGTCAGTGGACATGAATGCACCAGGTGAGGAAAGCATAGAAACTACTCCTGAAGATACAATGGACATACTTTCGACCCAGTCCTGTCACACCCAAGCAAAACATATCAACAACCGAAGGAAATGGGACTCCAACGGTCACAGTGACAGTGGAAATGTCAGTGCTGACATCCAATTGTTAAGAGCTCTCTAATAAACATGATGAGATGCTCCGTAAGATTTCAGTGATAGAATTCATGACAGAAACGTCTCAACGCATTTAAAAACTCTTTTCTACAGTTGAACAACTTGTGGTGGATATTAATTACCACAGAACATTTTGAAACAGACAGAGTTAGAGATTGAACAACTGAAAAAAGAGAACTGGATTCTGGGGGCAGGAGTTGCTAAAACGAACGCCACAGTTACAGATGGACACTGAAACCACACGGAGTAACAAAGGAGATGAACGAAGACGAGAGAGCAGTGGTGATTAACATCCTTGGAAAAGTTGCCCCGGGACTTCATGAATATCTACAGGAGGGTGATGACATTGCGCATCGCCTTGGTACAAAGAGAACGGACGGATTCCACCAGTCCCTAATCATCCTCTTCGATGACTGGAAGAGTGCCAAGAGCTGCAAGTTTCTGCAGGACAACAAGATGCGTCTCACCGAGGCACCTTCCCCGGAGGATCGAGTGGCTAGAGAAAAACTCTGTCCCCTTGTGGAAAAAGCAAGGAAGGAAGGTAAAAAGGCGTCCTTTCTAGGACTATACGCTCTGATAGAGGGGAAGAAGATTGACCATTTAGACAATGATTGAAGCTTTTTCCTCAGACAAATGAAGAGAAGAGGCATACAGCCTGTGTCTCAATTCAGGGGCAACATCCTTCGGAGTGCGTATTTGAAGTGCAATTATGTCCCAATTCAAAGCGTGCTCCAAATGCTCCCTACAAATGACTCCTTCTTTTGCCTGTTTCTGGAGGACAAAATTGAATAAATAAATAATGGCGACCTCAAGTGGCACAGATCTCACATTTGAATGTAAGTATTGGGTTTATACTCAGTTTTTACTCATTTGAGCATCAAACGCCAGATATGTTAAAATTCAAGTGACCTTAAAACTTCAAAATATTAAATTGCGTTGGTAATGCTCAGCTTGATGCCTTTTACTGTCAAACATTAAGTGTTCAGACTTACATCTTATATCGTACTGTGACTGTGGAGATATTATAGACTTGTTTTACTTCATGTACATAAGTGGACCAAGATGAACAGAGTTAGATCAGGCTGTGATCCGTGTAAGTATAGCTAAACGTTGGAATAAAGAGCTAAGTTTATGATTATCCTGATGATGGTTATATATATATATATATATATATATATATATATACATATATATATACATATAATTTTTTTTACATCTTTTACATTTCATTGTGTTTTAGGGAGCAAACAGAGAGCTTCATCACTGTCCGAGGTCAGAACAACATCTGTCCACAGGGCAAAACATTCCGTGGCTGGATGGAAGTAAAGCAATAATATATAATAATAAATAATAAATAGCCAATTTATCAGTTCTGATGTCACTTTTTGTAAATCTTTGCATCCCTGTGTTAATGTGATCTTGTGTTGAACTTTTCTCTTGCTTCGAGGATGAAGGAGGACATGAGGCTGCAGAGAGGATGGAGAGGCTCTTCTCTGCTCCAGAGGACAATCCTTACATTGTTTCTGTTATTTAATTAATGTATGGGGTTTTTTTTAAATTATTCGTTAATAATTGTTCATTTTATATCATTCATGAAATAAAATATTGTTTTATTGTTACACGTTGTCTATTCCATTCGGTATTTACAACTTAAGTACAGTTTATAACAGCAAACCGCATCAAGTGCTACAGATTGAATCTTTTCTTTTATTGTTAAGGTCTTAACATTTACAACTATTTACAAAATTACAGCATAAACAACTATTTACAGATTATTATTCACTATTAACAAAAACAATTCTGATTAAAAACAATATTAAACAGTTACAGATGCTGGACAGTAACAGGCTGAGCAGGAGTCCCTGCAGTGCTGCTGGGCTGGATGGTGTCAGTGGGACATCATCTGGGTCGGTACTCAGGGTGTCTGGGGGTCCAGTGTCCTCTGTCCACCACATCGTCCATCAACTGGGTCTGCAGCTCTGACTCCATCCACGGCTGCCATGTCACTGAGAATGATTTAAGGGGCAAGAATTATAATTTCATAATATAATACTGATAATAATAATAACAATAATAATAATAAATTACAACAAACAAAACTATCTGCCAAACCTTTTAAATACAATGCCTTTAAAATTAAAATAAAATCATTTGTGGCAATGTCTTCTCCTCTTTCTCCACATGGAGGAGGACTAACAAGGAAATAAGGAATTCCTGCAACTCAAACAGATCTGACAGTCAAACTTTACTGTTCTTGTCACTTTTGCGGACCTGGGCTGCATAAATAGTGATGTGCGGGTAGGGGCGGGAACATCTGGTGACGCAACCAGGAAATGCTGCAAAGGCTAGGCTGTCCCATTTAACAACTGGCCGACGCGGCCTGCAGGTCCCTCTGAAGGACCCTGCCTTTGCTGGCGGCGAAGGATGGGTCCTTGAGGGATGCTGCCCCTGAAGTGAGACACAGCCACAGTTTGGTTAGCTTCCTACACACTACACATCTCCAGGGTGTCCATAAAGAACTATGCATAGACTTATTAACTATGAACTATTAACTTTTGGGGATGGCGGATGGAGAAGGCTGTTTCCAAATATTTCACTTCTCCAAGGAGGATATAATGATGCATAGACTCACTGAATAAGACCTATTAACTTTTAGAGGTAACAGGTGAAGATTGCAATGTTTCCAAACTGTCAATATTAAGAGACACCTGGTATTGTGGAAGAAAGCTGTTGTTAAAGACACCAGCAGTTACACTCTTTGGATCCCACACAATTATGCAATTTTATACAAATATTGTTTGTACCAAGGGGTAAGGTAGATAAATGATCCTAAAAACATATGATCAAACGTTTTTATTCTTTTTTCTCTTATTTTAATTAATTACTTGCTCTTAGCTTGCAGTGTAACATTGCTCAACTATTAGAGCAATAGCATTTGTGAGCAGCAAAATATTCAACATATTTAGTTTATATAATTTACAATTTATATAATTTACCTAACACTACATACAGAAGGAAAATATGTTCTTTTTGAACAGCAATGTTCTGGGTTTAAGCTAACGTATTTAATAGTTATTAATCGAATCAACTTAAACTAATTGTTTATGGTATAGTCTCAATTTTTTTGCATAAATTTAAAGGGGAAATCTTAGAGGTGGTGTCTTCACGTAAGGGTTGATGGATTCTAATAATTTTCAAGCAAGATAATTAAAATGTTATAGTATGTAATATTTATGGGCATAATTCTCACTTGTCCAATAAGGTACTTTTTTGTCAGATAACCTCAAAAATGAATGAGCTATCACACAATTATCCTAACTCTCATGTAATCTTAGGTAGCGACTTTCGTTAGTGTCCTGATGATGCAATAGATAGATTTCCCCCAAAACTTTGTCAGTCTTTTCTGAACAACATTATAGTTTTGAAACTTTGCTCAGCTCTCTCCCTGACCAACACATGGTGTTTTTTTAAAACCCAGATATACAGGATTTCACATGGTCTAAGAGTAACCTTTCATCTAGGTCCAGGATTGATCTTTTTTAATTTCTTCCTCGTCACCTCAGTATGTGAAAGATGTCTCCCATTCTTTTGCTCCATAGTGAGACCATAAGAAAATCACTCTGAAATTAGGAGGCTCACAGAATACAACTGAATTACGAGGATACTGGAAATTTAATAATGCGTTTCTCAGAGACAATTGCTTTAATGATAGTATAAAAAGTCTGGCCAGTGGAATTTTTAATGACATTGCGTACAATGAATATACACAAAAATTGGAGTACTTTAAGTTTATGACAAGAAGTGTTGATGTAAAGAGAAGTAAAGAGTTAAAAGCCCTCAAAAATAAAACAGAAGCTGAATTACTGAGCAGAACTGGTTCTCTCTTATCTGAACCCGACTTATCTTCTGAAGAGTTAGAAGTAAAGGAGATACATTTAAAAATAGATCAGATTTATATTGAGTTAGCCAAAGTGCATTTGTGAGATCGAGAGCCAAGTGGTCGGGAGAGGGGGAAATCATCCATCCATCCATCTTCTTCCGCTTATCCAGGACCGGGTTGCGGGGGCAGCTCTCTGAGCAGGGACACCCAGACTTCCCTCTCCCCAGACACTTCCTCCAGCTCTTCTGGGGGGATCTCAAGGTGTTCCCAGGCCAGCTGGGTGACATAGTTTCTCCAGCGAGTGCTGGGTCTTGCCCGGGGTCTCCTCCTGGCGGGACATGCCAGGAACACCTCCCGAGGAAGGCATCACGGGGGCATCCAAAACAGATGCCCGAGCCACCTCAACTGGCTCCTCTCGATGTGGAGGAGCAGCGGCTCTACTCCGAGCTCCTCCCGGGTAACAGAGCTCCTCACCCTATCTCTAAGGGAGCGCCCTGCCACCCTGCGGAGGAAACTCATTTCAGCCGCTTGTATCCGGGATCTTATTCTTTCGGTCATGACCCAAAATTCATGACCATAGGTGAGGGTAGGAACATAGATTGACCAGTAAATTCTCTTCACCACGACCGGTAAATCGAGCGCTTCGCCTTTCGACTCAGCTCTCTCTTCACCACGACAGACCGATACAATGACCGCATTACTGTGGCCGCCACACCGATCCGCCTGTCAATCTCACGCTCCATCCTTTCCTCACTCATGAACAAGACCCCAAGATACTTAAACTCCTCCACCTGAGGCAGTAGCTCTCCCCCAACCCAGAGGGGACAAGCCACCTTTTTCCAGTAGAGAACCATGGCCTCGGATTTGGAGGTGCTGATTCTCATCCCAGCCGCTTCATACTCGGCTGCAAACCATCCCAGGACATGCTGGAGGTCCCAGCTTGAAGGAGCCAACAAGACCACATCATCCGCGAAAAGCAGAGATGAAATCCTGTGGCTCCCGAACCAGATCCCCTCCGGCCCGTGGCTGCACCTAGAAATTCTGTCCTTAAAAATAAATAATGAACAGAACCGGTGACAAAGGGCAGCCCTGCTGGATTCCAACATGCACCGGGAACAGGTCTGACTTTCTGCCAGCAATGCGAAGCAAGCTCCTGCTGCAGTCGTACAGGGACCGTTCGGCCCTTAACAGAGGGCCTCCGACCCCGTACTCCCGGAGCACCTCCCACAGAATGCCACGAGGGACACGGTCGAATGCTTTCTCCAAGTCCAAAAAACACATGTGGACTGGGTGGGCAAACTCCTATAAACCCTCGAGCATCCTGCGGAGGGTATGGAGCTGGTCCAGTGTTCCGCGGCCCGGACGAAAACCGCATTGTTTCTCCTGGATCTTTCGGCCGAATTCTCCTCTCCAGTACACTGGAATACACTTTGCCAGGGAGGCTGAGGAGTGTGATCCCCCGATAGTTGGAACACACCCGCCGGTCCCCCTTTTTAAATAGGGGGACCACCACCCCGGTCTGCCAGTCCAGAGGCACTGTCCCCGACTGCCATGCAATGTTGCAGAGACGTGTCAAAAAAGACAGCCCTATAACATCCAGAGACTTGAGGTACTCAGGGCGGATCTCATCCACCCCCTGTGCTTTGCCACTGAGGAGCTTCCCGACTATCTCAGTGACTTCGGCTTGGGTGATGAATGAGTCAACCTCTGAGTCCTCAGCCTCTGCTTCCTCTATGGAAGACATGTCAGTGGGATTGAGGAGATCCTCGAAGTATTCCTTCCACTGCCCGCCAATGTCCCCAGTCGTGGTCAACAGCTCCCCACCTCCACTGTAAACAGTGTTGGTGAAGGACTGCTTCCCCCTCCTGAGGTGCCGGATGGTTTGCCAGAATTTCCTCAAGGTCCGACTCACCACCAGGTGGTGATCAGTTGACAGCTCAGCCCCTCTCTTCACCCGAGTGTCCAAGACATAAAACGGCCTAGGGTGTCCTGGTGCCACGTGCACATATGGACACACTTATGCTTGAACATGGTGTTCGTTATGGACAAACTGTGACTAGCACAGAAGTCTAGTAACAAAACACCACTCTGGTTCAGATCGGGGAGGCCATTCCTTCCAATCACACCCCTCCAGGTAACACTGTCGCTGCCCACGTGAGCATTGAAGTCCCCCAGAAGAACAACGGAGTCCCCGGTTGGAGCACTCTCCAGTACCCCTCCCAGGGACTCCAAGAAGGCCGGGTACTCTACACTGCTGTTCGGCCCATAAGCCGAAACAACAGTGAGAGACCTATCCCTGACCCGAAGGCGCAGGGAAACAACCCTCTCGTTCACTGGGGTAAGCTCCAAGACATGGCGGCTGAGACAAGGAGCTATAAGCACGCCCACACCAGCTCGCTGCCTCTCACCGCGGGCAACTCCAGAATAGAAGAGAGTCCATCCTCTCTCAAGGAGTTCGGTTCCAGGGCTCAGACTGTGCGTAGAGGAGAGCCCGACTATATCTAGCCGGTACCGCTGAACCTCTCACACCAGCTCAGGCTCTTTCCCCCCCAGTGAGGTGACATTCCATGTCCCCATGGCTAGAGTCACCATCCGGGGATTGGGTTGCCAGGGCCCCCGTCCACGACCGCCACCCAGATCCCACCGCACCTGCCCCTTCTGGACCCTTCTGCAAGTGGTGAGCTCACTGGAGGGCGGGCCCACGTCGCTCCTTCGGGCTATGCCGGCCGGGTCCCGTGGGCAAAGACCCAGCCACCAGGCGCTAGCCTGCGAGCCCCAACCCCAGGCCTGGCTCCAGGGTGGGGCCCCGGTAACGCCAGTCTGGGCGACGTACGCGTCCTTGATTTTCTGTCTAACATTAGGGGCTTTTGAACCGGTCTTAGTCTGACCTGTCACCTAGGACCTGTTTGCCTTGGGAGACCCTACCAGGGGCATTAAGCCCCGGACAACATAGCTCCTAGGATCATTCAGGTGCTCAAACCCCTCTACCACGATAAGGTGCTGGTTCAAGGAGGAGTCAAAAACTAATATCTGATTAGATTTTTTCCTTTTATAGCAACTTGCACAAATCAGAATTCAACAACCCTTATTGTGAATTGATTATTGGTAAGATTAAAAAACACGATCACAATTGACTAGGTCTTGTGACTCTAACCTGACCAGAGAAGAACTCAAGACTGCTCTTTTCTCATTGAAAAAGGGTAAATCCCCAGGTATAGACAGGCTTTCAGTTGAATTTTATACTAATTTCTGGGACATCATTCAGGAACATTCATTTTGCATGTACTGTGAATGTATGAATCAGGGGGAGATGATTACAACTATGAAACAAGGTGTTACATCACTAATTCAGAAAACAGATTAAGACAACTTACTGATAAAAAACTGGTGACCTATCACTCTCCTTACTATTGATTACAAAATTCTGGCATCAGTTTATGCAACTAGATTGAAAATCTTGAAGATTGAAGACTATGCAGATTCAGCACACTCAGAAGCGTTCATTCTCGTTTTATACTTTTACAAAGCTTTTGACACCATTGAACATAAGTTTCTTACAGAATGTCCAGAATTAATAGACACTATTGAAAGGTTTTATAGAGGAATTAATAGCTCAGAGATTATCAACCATAGCACCTCTCATAGATTTGATATAAATTGTGGTGTTAGGCAAGGATGTCCAATTTCACCTTTTCTATTGCCTTAAGTTGTTGAATTATTGTCATTAAATATAGTTTATGATACAGACTTCAAAGGCATCTCTATATTTAATAGAGAAATAAGAATTTCTCAACTGGCAGACGATACAACCCTTTTCCTGAAATATAAAGAACAGTTGGTCGAAGCTATTGATCTAGTTAATAGAATAGAACAGAATAGAATAGAATAGAATAGAATACAATTACTTTATTGATCCCAGGCTGGGAGACAGTTTTCATTAGCATCAGGCCTGAAACTCACTGTATCTAAATGTGAATTATTGCCCATACACAATTGTGATGTACTTTCACATAAAATATCCCAGTAAAAACCACAGTAAAGTATTTGGGCATTCATATAACAAACAATGTAATAGTAAGGCAACAACTGAACTTTTCTGGAAGAATTAAAAACAAGTATAGAGATTTTTAACCTTTGGCGTCAGAGCGACAACATTATATGGCAGGGTCCTTTTGTCATAAAACTGAAGGCATCTCTCATTTTCTTTATCCATCTCTTTCTCTCTTTGTGAATGATGCCACTGCTAATGTAATTAACAAGCTATTTCTGGACTTCATCTGGAGAAATAAAACACACACACTTAAAAATGCAGTTCTACCTAACAGCAGAGCAGAAGGTGTTGTTGAAGTGCTTTATTTCATCGATACTATAAATACATTTAAAATCAGTTGTTTAAAAAGATGTTAGACACGTCAACATTCATTGTGGTTCTTCATCCCCAATCGTATTTTTGAAAAAAAATGGTGGGCTTGCTTTCGTTTTAACCTGCAACTACTCACCCGACAAGCTTCCTGTCACACTGTCTAAATTTCATCAGCAATCACTTCTATCCTGGAAATTGTGCTTCATCCACAATTTTTCTCCTCACAAAACTCTGTTATGGAATAACAGGTGCATTACAATATGGAATAAATCTCTTTTTTATTCCAAATGGTTTGAGAGAAATAAATAGTATCTTGTCTGTTTTGGATGAACATGGTCTTGTCCTCTCCTATATTGCATCATAATTTTCCCATACCTTTCAAAGAATACAATTCGGTGATAAAAGCAATCCCCTCTGGTTTACTTAATTTAATGAAAAGTCACTTATCCTTCTGTGAAGGAATTAGATCAGTTGAATGGTAGGGATGCTCCGATCAGGGTTTTTTGCCCCCGATCCGAGTCCGAGTCCTTTGACTTTTGAGTATCTGCCGATACCGAGTCCCGATCCGATACTCTTATAATACATTTAAAAAATGAAAAAGATCGAAGAAAACTATCCAAGGTGTCCCTTATTTATTATTATATTTTAATAAGTAACATACACAACACATCACACACAATTTTGCATGCAAGCAGTGCTTGAACATTCTCCGGTCAAAACAGAAAAAATACTCTTCACATTAGAACATAGTGCAACTTAGACTAAATAGTCTCATATTAAAACAAACAGCATCTTAACTTAAAGTGCTAGAATAAAAATAAATACAATATAAAACAAATGAGCCAATATTCAAGCAGTACAGTGTGTAAACTGAGCACTTATGAGATAGCTTGAAGATTCTCAAGTCAGAACAGGTATTCACATTAACATAGTGCAACATTGGAACTTATTGCAATTAAAATATATAAAATGAACAAATGAATCAATAAAAGTGACTTAAGTAAGGCCAATAGTTGTGCATTTTGTAACTACACTCCTATTTCTTCTCCTCTGCCTTCAAGACATGTATGTTTTTCTTGATGAAAATTAGCATCTCAACCCTGTCAGCTGAGAGCCTGTTCCTGTTCTCATCAAGGACATTTGCAACAGCGCTAAAAAGTCTTTCGCTGTCCACAGAGCTGCAAGGGGCACAGAGATACCTGGTAGCAACAGCGGCTAGTGAGGGGAACTGAGTGGCATTTTCTTTCCAGTACTCCAGTGGATCACTTCCCCTGAGGATGGTTTTCTCAGAGAGATAGTTCTGTACCTGTATGTCTACTGAAGAGGTGCTCACTGACCGGGTCTGTGACTGCCTCTCTTGTATAATCTCATCAAAGGTGCTTGCCAGGCTGCTGCTTCCTTCACGACGTGGGGACTTGCTCACTAGCTCTGCTGCCTCTGGCTCTTTGCTGGTGGTGGCCCTCCTCTCCTCCATCTTCTTTGCTACCTCCTCGATGAGGTGGTCTTTGGCATGCGCCAGGTGGGCTGACTTGGTGAAGAAACTAAAAATAGATAAATAGATAAATTACACACAATTCAAAACAACCTAAGAAAGACACACCACATAGCACAGCATAGGCAATTAAATTACAGATGGACTCAAATATATAAGTAAAAATCTAACAGTAAAACTCTACATTGAAAGGGAAATAAAGTATTGGCTTAATTCTAGTGTGTGGTGATGAATTTATAGTGATCACATGTTGCACAAAAGGTCCATTTTAATTTAACTGTACTTGCCCATCTTTGTATCTGGGGTCGAGTAGAGTTGCCATGTAGAAGAGTGACTCTGTTTCCACATTTGCAAAGCGTTTCTCCACTGCCTCAAGGAGAGCCCTCTTCATTGTCCTGATTCCCTGGTCTTGCTCTTCCACGTCTGAGGACTAATGAATGAATGAATGAATGAATGAAGGGATGATGGTTTGTTTCAACTAACAAAAATGTTACAATTCAAAATGATAAATAAAAAATTACCTGTAATGGCAGGCAACACGTCAGCTGCAGATGCAGTCTCTCTGCTCACATCCCTGGTCAGCTCTTCAAAGGGAACAAGCAACTCTGCTGTCTTCGCCATCAGCTCCCACTGGTGAGCAGTCAGTGTCGCTGGTAGAGTGCGTTCAGCAGCATACACACTGAGAGCCCGTTTTTGTTCTAACAGACTCTGCAGCATGTAGAGGCTGCTATTCCATCTTGTCTGCACATAATAAATATAAGATATCATTAATCATGTGCTTTCATTCACTTTATTTTTGTGCAGAGAACTATTATGGCTGTGCAGTGGATATACTCTAGCTTGGCTATGGGGTTATTATTTATTAGTATTCAGCATTTTGGTCAACTGATGTAGTTTTTAAATGTGCCTTATAAATAAAGTTGACCATGACTATAACAAAGAAACAGTGTTGGCAAGACAGGTGCAGAGGTATTTATTTATTACTAAAAGTGCATGGAAATAAATAATAGAGGATTAAAAATAAATATACAAATGGAAAGAGGAATCTCACCTGCACATCTTGCTGCAGACGCTTGACACCCATGTTCAAGTCCACCTGGATATCTTCCAGACGGGAGTAGGCCAGAGGGGAGTGCTTGAAATGGCCGACTATCTTTCTTGCGTTTGCCAGTGTGTCTGTGAC
>JARJLU010019028.1:0-22613 GCA_030272975.1 Sparidentex hasta
CGAGGCCGAGGCCTGGGCTGGGAGCTCGGCTGCGGCCGAGGCCGAGGCCTGGGCTGGGAGCTCGGCTGCGGCCGAGGCCGAGGCCTGGGCTGGGAGCTCGGCTGCGGCCGAGGCCGAGGCCTGGGCTGGGAGCTCGGCTGCGGCCGAGGCCGAGGCCTGGGCTGGGAGCTCGGCTGCGGCCGAGGCCGAGGCCTGGGCTGGGAGCTCGGCTGCGGCCGAGGCCGAGGCCTGGGCTGGGAGCTCGGCTGCGGCCGAGGCCGAGGCCTGGGCTGGGAGCTCGGCTGCGGCCGAGGCCGAGGCCTGGGCTGGGAGCTCGGCTGCGGCCGAGGCCGAGGCCTGGGCTGGGAGCTCGGCTGCGGCCGAGGCCGAGGCCTGGGCTGGGAGCTCGGCTGCGGCCGAGGCCGAGGCCTGGGCTGGGAGCTCGGCTGCGGCCGAGGCCGAGGCCTGGGCTGGGAGCTCGGCTGCGGCCGAGGCCGAGGCCTGGGCTGGGAGCTCGGCTGCGGCTGAGGCCTGGGCTGGAAGCTCGGCTGAGGCCTGGGCTGGAAGCTCGGCTGTGGCCTGGGCTGGAAGCTCGGCTGTGGCTGCGGCTGCCGCTTCCAAGGCCTTTCTGAGGTTATCTAGCACCGTTATCATCTGAGCGATCCAAGGGAGTTCCTTCATCCAAGGCCTAATAAATAGTTCTTGGTCATAGTCCGCTATGGCCTTTAGCTTCTCCCCGGTGTCAGCCGGGCCACTTAGAATCTCCATCAGTTCGATCCCCAGCCTACAAATTACAACACTGTCTGGTTGGTCCATTTTTGGTCTGGTCATTCTGTCAGGTAGGGGTTTAAAGGAAAAAAAACTATGGAAAGGGGAGTTGGACCCAAACGCAGTTAACGGAGGCAAAATCAGGAGAACAAAAGACGAGCTTTATTAAAAAGCTGATTACAAAAACAAAAGCAGCCAAAAAGAGCAAAAGGCAAAGTAGCAAATAAGAATCAGACAAGGTAGCAAAGAAACCAGCTTGACAAAGTACAAAGCAAAAAATCAAAGTTCAACTTAAACATGAAAAAACTTGAAACCAGAACATACCAAACCGGGACGGGACGGGACAGGAGCATGGAGCAAGGAGCAAGGAAACAAGGAAACAAGGAAACAAGGAAACAACAAACATCAAGACAGAATACACTGACCAGACAAAGAGTGAGGGGAAACACAGAGACTAAATACACAGACACTAACGACATGACGAGGCACAGGTGAGGAGAGAGGAAGGAAACCAGGTGTGATAATGAGGGGGAGGAGCACAGAGGAACAGACCAGGAGGGAACAAGACAACAGACAGAGGGAGCCAGAGGGGAGAACTTAAAGGACACATGAGGGCATGGAAGATCAAAACATGACACAAGACATGGAAAAAGCAAAACATAACACAAGACATGAAAAAAGCAAAACATAACACAAGACATGATACAAGAAGTAAATCAAATATAAGAAACCAAAAACCAGACACAAGAACAAAACAAAACAGGAGTCATGACAAAAACTTCAGTATACGTTCAGCTATTGAAACCCATCCATCCATCCATCCATTATCTGTACATTATATGTACGCCGCTTAATCCTCTGTAGGGTCGCGGGGGGGCTGGAGCCTATCCCAGCTGACTTAGGGCGAAGGCAGGGGACACCCTGGACAGGTCGCCAGTCTATCGCAGGGCTACACATAGAGACAAACAACCAGGCACACTCTCATTCACACCTACGGACAATTTAGAATAGTCAATTAACCTCAGTATGTTTTTGGACGTGCCGGAGTACCCGGTGAAAACGCTATTGAAACCATTCAGCTATTAAAACGTTCAGCTTTTTAAGCTCTTCAGCCTTCTGCTTTTCAGCTTTTCAGCTTTTCAGCTTTTTCATAAATTCAGCTTTTTATGAAAAAAATTTAACATTGCCACAAATGGGAAAAGCTTCAAATCCTCTTCAAAAATCCTCGACTTTCAACCTCTTCTTCTCCCTCATGCTTTGAGCTAGAGACACCATTCCAACTTTAAAAGAGTCACAAAACCTTGAATAACTGGGCTTGTATTCAGTTTTTAAAGATATTGTGCGATTTGGGACTAATCACAGTTTTAGTTTGAAGAACTTTTAGCCTGTCTTCTGACTTTATAATGGGTGTGTATTGCGTGAGTTAGAGTGCGTGACATCATCAACTGCTGCACCCCAGAGTGTAGAGCAGCTCCAAAAGTGAGAAAAAAAATTCTCTTCAGCTTGATTTAGATCCAAAACCTTTCACTCAACATGGACAATGTATACATAGAAATGTAGGAAAACTTGTTGGCTTTCAGATGATGGTCTCATTTCAGATGTACGACTTACAGTTTTGGATGTGGAAGCCCTGGAGCGACAAGAAGTCACTAAGCCGCCCCATAAGCTGCAATGTTAATTTTGAGCCTACATTTCTGGAGGACAGCAGACGGTACCTGATTTGTCTCTTGCGTTTGTGCCCTCATTTGTCACTTTCCAGAAATAAAAACAAGATCACCGAGTTCGGCTATGTCTCCCCTCACTCACAATATAGATATTTTGGCCCTAACAGTTACGTTTTTTTGTAAAATCGCAGGGGTTTGGGAGGCATTTTCCCATTCATTCTTATGGGGACATTTTGTCTCTGCTACTTCTCCAGCGTGTGTATCTGTAGAATGCGTGTGTATTGCGTCAGCTAGAGTGAGTGACACAATTACTTGATTGGAGAACAGCTGGAACACTGGAGAGAGAATTCTCTTCAGCTGGATTTGGATCCCACATCTTTTACTTTACATAGACGATGCAGCCATTTTAAGCTCTTTCTGTCTTTTAAGTCTTTTCTCACCTATTCATGCACTTTTTCCCCTCTTACTCTGCAACTTGTTAGCCTTTTCAGTCTTTTCTCACTTTTTTAAACTCTTTCAGATCTCTTATTCTACAGCTTTTTAGCTTTTTCTGATATTCATCTTTCTGTATTTTCAACTCCTTCAACCATTCTGCTTCATGTTCAGATATGAAAATGTTCAACTTTTTAAACTCTTTCCGCTGTCCTCAGCTTTTCTGCCTTTTCATCTTTTAAAAATAGTCATCTTTGTGCCTTTGCAGCTTTTTTATACATTCTGCTTCATGTTCCGCTACAGAAACTGTTCAGCTATCAATAGGTTCAAGTTTTTAAGCTCTTTCTGCCTTTAACTTTTCAACTTTTCCAGCTTTTCAGCTTTTTCATCTTTTCAGCAGTACATTCAGCAGATTTCCCTTCGGCCTTCAGCATTCACACTGTATTTTCGCAGGAAATACAAATATTTCTAGTTAGTGTGAATGCCTTCATGCCTTCAGCATTCACACTATTGTTCTTCTGGAATTTATTAGTGTGAATGCTGAGTCAGCAAGTTAATGCAGCCCGCCAGTCAATTTTCCAAATATCAATTATTTACAGTTGATGGAAGGAACATCATGTAAACAATTTGTATCTTGACAGACAGGGTTACTTCTCCTCCCGGATCACTTTCCCCATAGCCTCAAAAACAAAGATGTTATGTCCTTTCTAATTCACATAGAGGCCTTAGTGGAGCCTGTTTCATATGTCCACGCTTGTTCTCCACGGCCTCCCCTGCTGGAAAAAAAAAATTAAAAAAAATTATAATAGTTCATAACAGTCTGGACTTCTACAAAGCAGTTAACTTTAATTAGTTAATTTTTAATCTTTATCAGCACCACAGGCCAGATGTTCAAAGGTAATGTGATCTTTACCTTTGAACATCTATGAACACTCCATTCATAAAGAAATTGTTGATTTTCATGTATTTATTTATTTATTTTTACGCTGTCTGTCCTCTGCAGCAGTAGCGCAGCTATGCGCATCTCCGAGTGACACCTCCATCCCGGACGCGTTCAAGTCCAGCAGGCTCCGCAGGTGGTTTGATACAGTAAATAGCAGCCCGCACAGGGATGCAAAGATTTGTGACATCAGGTCTGACAGATGAATTACATATTTATTATTGCCAGACTTCTAATCTGCATTTAGAAACACTGTCTAAAAAAAGATATCAGACAATCTCCAAGCAATGACATGCTAGGATTTCGATCCCCGCTCTACTAAACCGCAGCCCCCTAGGATATCGTCGCACCAGCAATCAGAGTAAAAATTACACAACACAGAAAGAGCTTATAATAGTTCATACTACGGATAACGCTGGACTTCAATTAAGAAAAAGGCAGTCAGGTTGGTCGAACAACCAATCTAGTTCTTTAACAGGCTCAGGTGCATCATAAACATCATCACAGAGAGGGATATTGTGCCAGCGATGTTGTGCAGGACAATACACGCAATTTGTTGCATGCTCCCCGTGGTTCCGACCATAAGGCGCAGGGAAAATCATAAGCGGTTCTTTTGTTTCAAAAATACTTTCATTTATTGACTATTAACATATTTAAAACTTCTGGGAAATGGGAAAGGAAACAAAAGGTTTCTTGAGTCTCTGGTGAGCACCTGTCGCGAATCGCCAGCTCAGCTTTAATTGCTGGGGAACACCCTCCACTCCAGAAGTGACATCACGCTCCAGGTGAAGGTGATCCCCTCATCAAACTACCAATAGACTCAACATGGCCGAAGCAGTGGTGCCTGTGAATGGTCTTCTTATTTTGCGCTCCTTCTAACGGCCAGTGTTTCTTTCCTCTGGTTGATATCCTTCTCTTTTTTGTGTGAGGTTTGCCGTTCTCTCTCTGCTTTCCATGTCTGGTTTCAGGAACTCCATCAAATCCTTTGCTTTGAGCACAATATCAGCTTCTTGTCGGGTGAAATCAAGGGTAATTTCCTCAGGAAGCATTTTTAACAATATGGGACATATAAGACTTCCATAAGTGTCAGATACAACACCCATGGCATCAAGATTGCATACTTGCACTTCACAATCATTATACAATTTGCACAAATTTGGCCCTTTTTACTGGAGTCATGTTTACTAACTTATTCCTGTGCGCATTTATCACCAGGTCCTTGCGGCCAAATCCTCTTTTCCGCATGTCAATTGCATTATCATCATCATCAAATAATGCAAGGCCTGCTACTGTGCTTGCAGCGGTACCTGTTAAAAATGACTTCAAGTAACTACATTTGTCTGATTTACTCAAACCTTCGTTACCGTGTATGGCTGTTACATATTGACCCCCAATCCCTTGCCACTCAATTCCCCACAAAATGACTAGTTTGGGGAGTTTGACTGTATTGATTCTTTGACCATTGTTTCTTTGGCTTGAGGTACTTGTGCTAATTGACTCTCCATCAGTGCCCATTGTGCATCTTCAGAAACTCTCAATATATTGTGAGCACGTACAGTTTTGCCAGTCTAATAATATATTTAATATACAATAAAATACATTTAAATTGAACATGAACAATTGGGAAATTGAACAAGATTAAACATTTTTAATACTGATTAGAACTGATTGGAAATGCTTAGAACTTATAACCCTTGTTTAATCCTATTTTTTATATTTTTTACAAATTCTCTGCTTCCATTAGGTTACAAGATACTTATACTTTTTTAAGCTGTTGAACAAAATTAAACTTAAACTAGAACAGAACACTTTAAAACTGATTAAAACCCCATTTTTTCTCCTTACTCTTCTTTCTGAATAATTTCCAGTTCTGTCACAATGGTTCCCTCCATTGTTGCCTTTGCGTGCACTGCCCCCTTTTTTATTAGGTGGGAAATTGGTTTCCAGTGATCCCTCCTGATTTGGCAGATGCAATCATCGCTCATAAGAAGCTGGAGGAACTCCTCGTCACCCTCCTCCATAACCCCTATGGGTGGACACCTCCTTTTTGGTTGTCTCCGGCTTCTGTTGAGAGATTAAATAAACATATGGCATAAGATCAGAATTCTCATTTTCCTAAACAAACTAACAAATTGAACAGATTTTCTTTGCTTGAATGATTTGCAGTGGCAGTCAGGTTTCCCCTCCTTTCTCCATCACCTGCTTCTTTCTAGTGTGTGTCTGTGGGTGTGACTGCTGCAGTGGAGACACACTTACATGTCATCATCTCATCAACTTCTGTTAGATCAACCTGGTCTCTTCTCTGATTACTTCTGTGCCAGATCTATGATCAATGACCAGACAAGGAGTGAGGGGAACACAGAGACTAAATACACAGACACTAATGACATGACGAGGAACAGGTGAGGAGAGACAGGAGGAAGGAAGCCAGGTGAGATAACGAGGGGGAGGAGCACAGAGGAACAGACCAGGAGGGAACAAGACAACAGACAGAGGGAGCCAGAGGGGAGAACATAGGAGAACTTAAAGGACACATGAGGGCATGGAAAGTCAAAACATGAGACACAAGACATGGAAAAAGCAAAACATAACACAAGACATGGAGAAAGCAAAACATAACATAAGACATGATACAAAGATGTAAATCAAATACAAGAAACCAAAAACCAGACACAAGAACAAACAAAACAAGAGTCCTGACAATTAGGTCACATGACCCGGAAGCTATTGAGCTAAAATGCTAAAATTTATATTAAAAAATTAATATAAAATATTCTAAATGTTAAAATGGAAATATAAGAGGTGTATCTCAACCCCCCAGTGGAGTACTATGATCCTGTACTGGTTTGGGGTCATTAGGTCACATGACCTGGAAGCTATTGAGCTAAAATGCTAAAATTGATATTAAAAAATTAATATAAAATATTTCAAAACTTAAAATGGAAAAATAAGATGTGTATCCCCACCCCCAGTGGAGTACTATGATCCTGGACTGGTTTGGGGTCATTAGGTCACATGACCTGGAAGCTATTGAGCTAAAATGCTAAAATTAATATTAAAAAATTAATATAAAATATTCTAAAACTTAAAATGGAATTATAAGAGGTGTATCTCAACCCTCCAGTGGAGTACTATGATCCTGCACTGGTTTGGAGTCATTAGGTCACATGACCTGGAAGCTATTGAGCTAAAATGCTAAAATTGATATTAAAAAATTATTATAAAATATTTCAAAACTTAAAATGGAAAAAAAGAGGTGTATCCCAACCCCCCAGTGGAGTACTATGATCCTGGACTGGTTTGGGGTCATTAGCTCACATGACCTGGAAGCTATTGAGCTAAAATGCTAAAATTAATATAAAATATTCTAAAACTTAAAATGGAATTATAAGAGGTGTATCTCAACCCTCCAGTGGAGTACTATGATCCTGCACTGGTCTGGAGTCATTAGGTCACATGACCTGGAAGCTATTGAGCTAAAATGCTAAAATTGATATAAAAAAATTATTACAAAATATTTCAAAACTCAAAATGGAAAAACAAGAGGTGTATCCCCACCCCCAGTGGAGTACTATGATCCTGCACTGGTTTGGGGTCATTTGGTCACATGAACTTGAAGCTATTGAGCTAAAATGCTAAAATTGATATTAAAAAATTAATATAAAATATTCTAAAACTTAAAATGGAAATATAAGAGGTGTATCTCAACCCTCCAGTGGAGTACTATGATCCTGCACTGGTTTGGGGTCATTAGGTCACATGACCCGGAAGCTGTTGAGCTAAAATGCTAAAATTGATATTTAAAAAAAATTATAAAATATTCTAAATGTTAAAATGGAAAAAAAAAGAGGTGTATCTCAAGTCTAATCTTTCTTGTGGTGGTTTTGTTGTTTATATAGTCCTAGAACATAATATTCTGTGGGTCTTGAATGATGGGTCAAATGTCCTGAAACAGGTGGCAGTGAGGGGCTCTCTGAGCTGAATATGGCTGGCGGTCAATTAAAAATGAATACAGTCAGTTAAAAAACAGTGTATGATCATGCCATATTACTTGTCATATTGTATGTTCTGAACGTTGAGTCAGCATTGATACCAATATAAAAAAGGACTTTTCAAGTATCATCGATAGCCTTGGTTGTAAACCAGTAGATGGCTAATGCAGATGAACTTCCAGAAGACTCCAACTGGGCTTGAGCGTGGTAACAAGTCTTCATTGTCAATAAATTGTTAATAAAGATGGGTCATGTTAGGAAAGGACAAAGGCAGAAGTGTAAAGACCTCTGGAACTTGAGTGGAGGTAGGGATGCTCTGTTGAAAGCCTTTGTGAGACATCATTTCTCAGAAAATGTGACACCTGAGCAGTGGTTGGCAGTCTCAAGGGATGTCTTCAAAACCACTAGCAAGAAATTCATGACATGGCTGAAGGTCATCTGGACCGAGGACAGAAGAGGACTGCAGACAGAGGTACTTCAAGGTAAGTTACCGACTCACTAGCATCTTATTATTGAACCTGGCCAAAAAAAAAGGAAGCCCATGGCATGATCCGACCAAAGTCATTTGTATATACTTTCAGTCCGAAACCAGCCACAACAGGTTTAATCTGGTCCAGCAGTTACACATTTGGGAAATCAGAAGGGGAAAAAACATGAAAAATATAAAAACATAAAAAAATTGTTGTAAAAAGTTAAATGAACACAAAATGGCTCAAAAGGATACTGAGGATTAGGACTACAGTCATAAGGGTCTTCAGTACAGTGAAATGTTAAATGTTTCACCATGTTTTTTTTTTTTTTTTATGTTGAAATGGTTTTATCAAGCGGTTGAATGATAATTATGTTTTTATTGTCTCATTGTAAAGATTAGGTATATCCATCAGTAGAATTTGATTAATGACTTTTCGAAAATGTTTATGTGTAGGAGGAGATGTCAGTGGGACAGAAAAGCCTGAGATGCCTGACAGAACAGACAAAGAAAAAGATGATGAAGTTCTGCCGGTGAATTTAGACCAGACCACATTGGAAAGGGAAGAAGAAAGGGAAGACGCACAGGACGACACTGAACCATCTAACATACAGGCTCTTGAAACAGAATCATCCAGCCCTGTTGCTCTGGTGGAAAAGTTGGTAACGCAAGCAACGCTTGAAACCAATTTAGGCTCAACTCGGGGTGAAAGTGAGCCAAGCAGTGCCCATTCTGAAAAAGGCCCTGAGTCTGACTCAGCCAGCTCTGTGTCCCAGCTGAAAGTCAGCAATGGCAGTGACCCTCAATGCTCCTCAACGGATGACAGTGAAGAGGTAAAAATTAAACCTAAAATATGTGTATAGTAAATACGTAGCAGAAGGTACATAAACTTTATAGCTATGCCTTTTAAGATAAATGTTACAGATTAACAGATTTCAAATGTGGTGATTAGCTGATCGGACATGCTCAAGAGAAGGCCAATTAGAGCAGATAAGAGAAAGGAAATTGCAGACAAACTAAGCTCAAAACTCCCGAGGCGCCTTCATCTGGAGATCTTGATAAAGTTGGAGGAGGATGTTCTTGCATCTGGATGCAGGGATGAAGTGCCGACCCCAGGAGTTTTGAAAACCATCAGCTACTCAGAGAGGAAAACAAAGAGGCTCCACAGCAATGAGATGATCAGCATGCAGCTGATGTCCGAAAAAGAAAAAAACACAGAGGACAAGTTCATACAAAAAATCATTCTGCAGCCAAAAGGAATGATGCTCTGGTCCAACAACACAATCCATCTGTTCCATCAAAGATCAAAAAGTGACATAGTATATTTGGATGCAACTGGCAGTGTAGTTGAAAAGGCCACAGAGTTCACCATTTTACATTTACGAACTGATAGTAAGACATCCCCTGAAAGGATGCTCCTCGGTGCCGGTTGCTACATTTGTGACCGCAGAACACACCACAGCATCTGTATCGTTTTTTTTAGGATCCTTCATGACAGACTGTGTCAAACTTCATGGGACAAAAATTCGGAAAAGAACTGTGATGTACTTATGTGATGGCTCAGCAGTTTTAACGCAAGCCATTGCACAAAACTTGTGTGGCCTGAGCCTCACAGAGCTACTTACAAAGTATTATCACATTGTGACAGGACAAGCAAAGAGTGATGCAGTAATGAAAAATGCCATGGACCTCTGAAAGAAACAGTTAGTGATGCCTTCTACTTCTTATGATTTCATTTTGATTATTACCATTATCATTCAGTATTGTTAATATTGATATTTATTTATAAAAATCTTTCCCACAGTGCTGGAAAACACTATCTCCTTTGCATGCACGTGCTCGGGCTGATGACTCAGGCGACAACGCTGAAAGAACTGGAAGAAGTTGTAGTGAGTGCTACAGTGGTTTTCTCCAGTCCAGCAAGTCATGAAAATGTTGAAAAATATTTTCAAAACCTCCAAGTACTCCTCACCTCAACTGCACCGCCAGTCGTTAAGGACATTGACACAACAGAGGAGGACTCTGTGGTAGGTTATCCTGTTGGGAATTTAAAATCTAAAATGAGTTAATTTATGTTTTCTCTGTTGAATTGTGGATCTTTTAGGTCTGTCATAGATATTGAATGGACTATTTGTTGTTTGGGTTAGGGTGAAATATTGATGCATAGACATTGCAAGCCGTGTAGGCCATGTATACACAATTGCATGGAGCACAGAAAAATAATGTTCTAAGGAATGACTGATGCTGTCTCCAAATACGACAATACATGAACAAATTACATGTGTGACATGAATGTAATTGTGCCTCTCACAGGTTGAATCGAGCCCAACACCCTTCGATGACCACTTTAAGAAAGTCATCCAGCAGGCACCACTGGACACACAGGGAGAGCCAAATGACTACTACTGTTCCACCTTTATCCCCAAGCTTCTGAAGCACTTTCTGCCTCAGTCAGTTCTGTGGTCAGGACTTTTACTTGGTAAGTCAGGTGCCTATATGTAAGCATAAATTTAAAGATTGTTTTTCAAATTCTTAATATTAACATAATATTGCAGGAGACCTTGGACGGCATGGGACAGGTCCTGTTTATGGGATGCTCTCCAAAAAATACAGCAGAGCTGCCCAGAACTCGACACAGGTAAATGCAAGGGTTAATATGCATTATTAACTCGTTGGCTGCCATTGACATCTCTAAATGTTATAAAAATCCAAATGTTCGCTGCCAAAGATGTCTCTGGCGTCATTAATGTTTTCTTTAACGCAGTGTGCAAGAATACGGTCTGGCGGAGCTTGTTTATAAAGATTAGTCATGTATTGTGTTGCATAAGTGTTATGACCATCTGACGCCTGTAGGTGGCAGCATTGTCCTGCTAGGATAATAATCAGTAGCTCATGTTCTCCATTTTTTGGTTAGACACAGGTGTTTTTTCATGAAAGCACCCTGACTTCAAAAAGAAGTGTTCACAGTTTTGTAACATGGGGCCACGGAATGAAGAAAAACACAGACTTCACTTTCAACTACACAAAAGAAGTCCCATTCTCCCGCATTTCTCATTTCAGTGTCAGAGGCAATGTCCAGTTTAATGTGAATTATAAATAAAAGTTTCTATCAACTCGCTGCTGATCAGCTGTCGCTATGTGTGCAGACTGAAGATTGTTCAACCATCAAGGGCAGTTTTTTGAGAGGCAAGATCGGATCGAAAAATTTGGCTGAAATTATTTAATTCAGGAGTAAGCTGTGTAATAAGCTTCGCATCGGGGTTCTAGCCATTCTTTCAGGGCTTATTTGTCTATTTGTCACAACCTGCTCAATCTATATTACCGCTTACTTAACAGCTAACCATTAACTGTAATAAAATAACTATTTTCTTGACTTTTGTAGGCAAAATAAATCAATAAGTTTAATACTAATGTGACTTCATGTTAAACTCAACATGTCTTCAACAGAATTACACCAAAGATAACAAGACCCAGGGAATCATGGAGAAAAGTCAGTGGGATCTCAAGAAGATCCGTTTTCAACAGAAAAGGCTGACCATATTGGATGACTTTGTGTACACCTACAAGGTGATGCATGAAGGTCTTCTACGAGAGTACCAAGACTCTCTAAAAATCAAGACCAAGGTGTTTATTTTAGGAATCATAATATAATCAGACAATGTACTTGATTTAAAACTGTATGTATTAAGTTTTGATGGTCGTCAATGCAGGAAGTGGGGGGAAAAAAACATAAATAAAGTAGCTGATGTATAATTTCTTAATTTTTCCATGTGTTATCATAATTTCAAAAAGCTGTTTTGTTGTAGAATTTTAGGACTGAATAGTATGTCATATTTAAAAATACATCTCATACAATATCATTAATCAATAACACACTGTCTGTGTCACTATATGAAAGCACAGAACATCATAGGTTTTTCATATTGAATAATACTTCCTATTACAGACCACAGTGATTCATAAGACAAGCAAAACAACAGCAAATAAAAATTTTAAAAAGTTTATAAAAAAGAGATGTCAACAGATCAATTCACAAAATTTACTAGTGTTGTAATGCATCCACAATCCAAAATAGACATCCGAAATTCATAACTTGCTCAAGTAATAACAATACATCTCTCTGTTTTATGTAACAAGACCCACAGGGTTGCCGTTGAAAGGTGGAAACAAAGGAAGCAGGGGAGGAGAGGTGTATATGTCTCACTAATGAAGAAGCCTTTTGATATCAAGAAACATGAAAAGCAGACGGTAACAACAAGATGTTGTTTGTGATCACCATCAGCTTAAAGTGTATTGTACTATGTGGTTACATGAAATATAAATGGGGATTCAGTGTAACATTTTGATTATCAGGTTTTAAAGAAGAAGACATCAAACCAGACTGAGGTGCAGGAGAAGTTCATAAACACCAACGAATGAACCAACAAAACAGATGTTGACACTTTGTTGGAGGATGCACCACCACCACCACCCATGCTGGACACCCACCAAGACAAGGGGTTGTCAGTTACACTGTCAGAAGACCTCACAGTATGTGTGTGGAAAGCAGATCTGACTACGTTTGACGTGGACGCAGTTGTCAATGCTGCTAATACGAGCTTGAGTCATTCTGGGGGGCTTGCACTGGCTTTAGTTAAAGCTGGAGGGCCAGATATTGTTGAAGAGAGTGACCTGCATATTCGTAAGTGTGGCAAACTGAAACCTGGCCAGGCAGTAGTCACAAGTGCTGGTAATTTACCATGCAGTTATGTCATTCATGCCGTTGGCCAAAAAGTCACAATTAATCCACCCCAACCATGCTCTCCAAAGGCAAGGGGACTTTAAAAAAGGCCATAGAGAGCATCTTGCAGAAAGTAAGAGACCTTAACATTCAGTCTGTTGCTATTCCAGCAATAAGCTCTGGGATTTTCAATTTTCCATTGGGACTGTGTGCAGACACGATAGTGTCCACAATAAATAAGGTCCATGATCACAAGAAGCTCAAAACTCAACATTGTGTGGTTCATCTTGTAAACAACGATGAGCCATCTGTCAAAGAAATGGAAAGGGCCTGCCTGGAGATATTAGTATCACCAACTTCAGAAGCCACAGTCTCAGAGCAAATGCCGAAGAGTATGACAATCACGGATGAAGAACAGCAGGTACTTCATTACTCATAGGAGAATTCTCACATTTTGAATGCATATCCAACTAAAATTAAATCAGTGATTGACTGATGAACATTTCATTTCTGCATATATTTTGAATATATATTTAGTGATAGGTACACCTGCGGATGTTATCGTATTACAGGTGTTTAGTGTAACGCTTTTCAAATGTTTTTTTCATGATACAGCCTGTTCAATTGTTTGCTAGAAATGAATGAACTGTGATTTAAAATTTACAAAGGTCGAGATATTGATTATATGGAGTTTTATTTCACGTCATTCATTTTTTAAATTTATATTAATGGGATTATATGAAGAGCTAAGAAATTGTACAATTGTTTTCCCAGCTAGAAACACTGTGGAAAAGGAAGGACACAGAAGTGGTAGTTGCAGTGATACCATCTGCCAACCAGGAAGGTTCCAGTTTTCTTGTGCACCACAGTGAACTCTGTTCACTGAGACCTCACCGATGGCTGACAGGTGAGGTATTTTATGGTTTGAATGTTACCCACATTACACTCAAATATCACACATGAAGTAGTTATGCTGACTTTATTGAAATAAGTATTCCAAGGTTTGAAAGCTGTGTTTCTTTTCTCTTCTTCCATACTAGGTTATGGAGAGTCTCTTCCATCTGTATGCCAAACAGCTCAACCTCGGAAAGGACTTATTTTTACTGAACCATTACACAGCTGGTGTGATACTGTTTGGAAAAGGAGAAAGCGTTAGCACAGTTTGCGGAGGGTAATGGTTGTTTTATTCCTTTATCCTCTCCAGACCTCAAAAAGCCAAATCTTAATAGGAAAACCCGATTTGCATTAGAATAAAATAACTCAAATTTTCCGAATGTGGCTTTTCTTTAAAAAGAAAACTCTAGAAACTTTGACTATTATTTAATGTATTTTTATTTCCATTACAGACTGACTTCAACAACTATGAAGCCATACTTTCTTTTGTAAATGTTGGTGGAGTACACTGGAAGTTACTGGTCAGTGATTGTTACTTCAATGGTGATCTGAAATCCTCTTGTGTTATGTATATATTTATTATGTTGTTTTGAAATAACATTAATCTTTTTTAGTATGTGCTTCCTGCCATAAGCACAGTATATCTGTTGGATCCTGTGGCTAACAAATCAGAGCAAGCTGAGTCTGCACATGCTGCAAAAAGAATACAGTAGGTCATCATTTTTCTCATCAAGGTTTAGCTTTCTTTTTCTCTCTGTCTTTGCCAGAAACAACCAGTATACATAGAACAACAAACAAATCCCTGAGAAATTTTGAAAGAAGACATCTTTGGCATCTGGTCTCATATACTCCTCCTTTGTTTTGTGTAAATGTTGCTATTAATTGTATAAAACACACGTCACAACAACACAGTAAATTGAAGTAGTTACTTGATGCAGTTTTATTGATTTGAAGTTTATTATTTTGTAAACCTGACTTTGATGACGATATTGCATGTGTTTTGATAACACCATGTGTTTATATAGGGATTACATGAGGATGCGCACGATTGTCCATGGCAAGAACGACTGGGGAAGAGTCAGATGGAGAGGAGGAGTCATGGACCATCCTGTGCAACGTGACAAGTGTAGTTGCAGGGTCATCGTCACCATGGTAATGGCTGTGTGTGTGTGTGTGTGTGTGTGTGTGTGTATGTGTTTGTGATGTTTACTTCTATCTCTATGTTTCTCTATCAAACATAATGGGTCAGAGTTCTGGTGCTTAACTGGAAAATGTAATATAACAATAAAGTGAGACAGCACTGGCAATTTGGAGTCATAAGAACTCTTTGGTAAATGGATTGAGCCATTAAAATAATATTCATAGATTCACAGAATTAGAGTAAGTAATTTCCAAAACTTAACACGGTGGGTAGGGAAAATGGTGCATTGATATGTGGCTGTGTCTAAAATTACATTGCGTTTTCTTCCTTTAGCCTCATATGTTCTGTGTGCTTTTTAATTCAGTGTCTTGATTCATTGTCCAAAGTATCATGGTAGAACAATGCTACAAAAAATATAGCTATGTTCAGTATGTCATTTCAATTAAAATATATAATTAATATTCCATAATCTATAGTTCTGTTCTTAAAGTTCACACTTGAATTTAATGTATTTTCAATGGTGTAAATATGACTGTGGTGAGGGATGATTGTTGTCACAGCCCGTGTAGTTTGGCATTTACATGTCTAAGGTACTTCTATACTCCTTTTTCTAACATATCAACTCATATTTGCCTTTGCATTGATTTATAATTCAAAAACAGTGTTTCAAAGATGACATGCTTAATTCTGTATGCTGGTGTAGATGGCAAAGGCAGTGATGGAGGCATATCCTGCATTGCCTCTCATGTCCTTTGACACATCAAAGAAGGAGATGGCTTTGGAAAGGACTAAGTTTGCACTGGCAGTACTGAATGATTCAGGTTTAAGTCATTTTTCTCTTTTATTCACATTAAGTAGTTCATCTTGTTGTGAAAGTAAATACAATCATACACAACCAAATGAACTACATCCTCTGTAAAGAGTCCACACAGTTCATCTTGTTTTTGTCAAAAGTGTAAAAGATTTTATGAAAAAAAAAACACAGTTATATATACCATACATCTCAGACTCCCATCACAGAATAAAAAAGAACTCTTACCAAATGTCTATATTGTCAACTGGAACTGAAACAGAAGTTATATCACTTTAATTTTGTAAGTGTATAGATTTATTTATTTCTGTATTTTTTCCCTCAGTAAAGCTTCACAATACTGATTGTTAAATTTATTAAATAGACTTGAAAACTCCTTCAACATATCTAAGTTGATGACTATTAATGATCCAGCTGACAAGCTATATATAAATTGAGAGCAACACAGCAGCCAATGTAACAGATCAGTGTAGAATGTAAGAAATTAATGGGAATGGATTCCACCAATTCATTCCCATTAATTTGTTTGGAATTCCCATTGATTTGTTTGTTTATATTACTGGTGTAACCGGTTACACCAATAAACTATGGAATGTGTGCGTATGTGAATTATAACAGAAATGTGTTTTATTTCAGTGTTAGATCTGGACAACCACTGTGTGATGTGCTCTGCCTCAAAGCCCCCTGGACCAGGGCCTCCAGCTACTCGATGGGTGAGTTTTTGTGACTGTTTCTTGTACATTTATCAATTGGGGTTTATTGTATAGTTATAGAAGAATTTTCTTGGAATTTTCTAAACTTAGCACCAAGCCACCAAAAGCAATGTCAAGGGCTACCTTACTTCCCAAGATACATAAAAACTATAAATGAAAAAGATACCAAATGTTGACACTATGACTAAAATAATAAGGATTAAAAGTGTAACTGTGCCCTTCCACTGTAATATTTGGTGTCCAGAACTGTAGTCTATTGTCCTCTACACAGATAGAGACCCTAGATTTTGAAAACAAAATGCTGTGGTATACTGCAGTGCAAACCTGATGAAGACACATCTTTCTTTCATTGACTTCAAGATGATGGCTTTTTGTTATTTGATTATAAAAGATTAACACAGCATATTAAACACATTGTAAAAGTGTAACGCAATGGACATAAATCTCTTAATACAAATTATTGTGGCAAACATTTTCTTGACTAGAGTCCGAAATGATTCTCGTCTTTTTGTAATTTCATTTTTCAGATACAGTGTGACTCTTGCCAACAATGGTACCATGAGCAGTGTCTGGGTTTGGCTGAAGACCAACTCGAAAAAGCTAGGACAGCCAAATGGGAATGTGTCCTTTGCACATAAATAAAAGGTGTGATAAAAAATGCAATTTGCTGTCAGAAAGTAGGTGTCAGTTAAGGAAAGGTCACATTATTTTTCTTTTACGATATAAAGTCAACATTGTTAAAAAAAAAAAAAAAAAAAACGTTTGTTATACATGTTCAATGGTGATTTATGATATATGAGTGAAATATACTTCTAATATTTACAAGATACTATTATGTGTGTGCTTGTTGTATCACATATTTCCATCACCTTGTTCTCTGTAAGGGACTTTGCCTACAGCATTGTCTGTTTCTGAAACACTTCTTTACATTGTAGTTTAAACCTCTGATATTTTTTAATGGTTTTTTAAAATGCAAATTTCAGTATTTTAGCTCAATAGTTTCCAGGTCATGTGACCTAATGACCCCAAACCAGTCCAGGATCATAGTACTCCACTGGGGGGTGGGGATACACCTCTTGTTTTTCCATTTTAAGTTTTAGAATATTTCATATTAATTTTTTAATATTAATTTTAGCATTTTAGCTCAATAGTTTCCAGGTCATGTGACCTAATGACCCCAAACCAGTGCAGGATCATAGTACTCCACTGTGGGGTTGAGATACACCTCTTATTTTTCCATTTTAACTTTTAGAATATTTTATATTAATTTTTTAATATCAATTTTAGCATTGTAGCACAATAGCTTCCAGTTCATGTGACCTAATGACCCCAAACCAGTGCAGGATCATAGTACTCCACAGGGGAGTTGAGATACACCTCTTATTTTTCCATTTTAATATTTCTGAAATTTTATATTAATTTCTTTATGTAAATATGAGCATTTTAGCTCAATAGCTTCCAGGTCATGTGACCTAACGACTCCAAACCAGTGTAGGATTATAGTAACATACTGGCAGGTTGGGATACACCTGTTTTTTCAGTAGCGTCTAGGTCATGTGACATAATGACTCAAAACCACTACATGATCACACTGACACCTCTCTTCATTGCCTTTCAACAACCCACATTTTATTTTGAAATCCGGAAGTCTGTCCACGCCATAGCATACTAGAGCTGACTTTCTCAACCTCAGCCGTCTATCTACCGTAAAGCCTGTAACACGAGAGCACTTGAAATGTTGGAGCGGCTGGCTTGACTTCGCAAAAGGGAGAGACGGCTGGCTTGACCGCAGTGGTTTCTCCCTCAGTCACTGTCTACTGGATGTCAGGTAAGCACGGCCATCACGGCCAGCAGTTATGGACGGTCCAAATACAGGTTTATTATTTATCATTTAGCAGTACATTCAAAGTTGTGTTAATTCACACGGGAGTAAACATGATTTAATGCGTGCAGAGTTTTTTCTTGTTTGACAACATCTTTATTGTTGGCTACACGATGGTAATGTTGCTAGCATAGCCACTAACACTAACTGATAACTGACTAGCACGTGAAACGTCAGTTAGCTGCAGTTAATAGCAGTTTTCAGTTCAGATACACAATGCCTTGCTGATCTGTTGCCAGGTTCTGTCTCTCTGTCACACTCTCTCACATCAAGCACACAGACACACACCTGACTCAGACCAACAGTTGTGTGTCTCTGTCACCCACACACAGCTCAGCACTGGCTGTAATGTCATTAATGGCACTGATTTTGACATACACTATACAGGGTTGGCACTCTGTAGTGATCAGTGAAGCACACACTTTCTAAAACCACTGGCTACAGCAACTGCGTCAACACATTTTCACTTCAGAGCATTGTCCCATTTATATAATCATATTTTGTTCAGTACTACATTTCTTTTCCACAAATAGGCCTATTTTAATTTTGTTTTTTAATTATTTCATAATTCAATGAGAGCCAAGTTGTGGTTGTGATTTGTAGTTAAACTGATGCATGTTTCCTTTCACAGATATAGACGACATTGACCGACCGCTGCGTTTTTGCCTGGTAAGTATGGGAGCTGCAACATAAATTGACAGTAATACAGTTTAGTATCACAAACAGTTTAATCTTGTTTAGATTCACACCAGATGTATATATTTTGTGATTTCTTTATTGTTATAATTTATGTATCAATATAAAAGAAATGGGCAAGTTACTTGAAAGTAATAGTTACAGTTGCTTCTCTGAAAAGTAACTGAATTACTTTAGCAATTGCTGCATATAAGAATAATTAGTTACTCATAAAACAAACATTTCTGTCTCTCTCTCACACACACACAGCTCAGCTCTGTATCGAAGGGCTGATTTTGTGGTAATGTTGTCCATGGCACAGACTGATTTTGGTGAAGCACAGGAAACATACACTGTATACAGTGTACAGGGTTCATATGGGTACTTGAAATCCTTGAAAGTACTTGAATTTCGATGTCGCATTTTCAAGGTCTGAAAAGCGCTTGGATTTTAGTTTAAGTGCTTGAAAGTGCTTGACATTATAACTCTGTGCCTTGGCAAAATTGTGATCAGACTGGATACTTTGCTTAGTACAAGGAGAAATAAAATCATTGCCTGTCTATCATCACACAAGCAGCCTGGTAGCAATAGAGAAGGATGGCTGAGGAGAAGGTGAATTTGATGCAATTTGGACTGATGACATGTTCAGTATCAATAAATTTTGATGAATGAGCAAACAGCTTAAAAAAGGTTATGTCAGTGCTCTCAGATCACTCCTTGTCTCAGTTCAAGTGTGCCTGAAGAACACCAAATGGCTTCCATTTTTTGGATAAAACTTTGTGTTCTCCTTTAATCTCTAAAGTTTAAATAATGCAATGTACATAATTGTGATAAAAAGTGGAGAAAAAAAATCATGAGTATATACACAGAGGCTGTGTACAAGAAGGGCCAGAGCCGACTCTATTTCCTGAGAAGCCTCAGGTCCTTCAATGTCTGCAACATCATGCTGAGGATGTTCTACCAGTCGGTGATAGCCAGTGCCATCTTTTTTGGGGTTGTGTGCTGGGGCAGCAGGCTGAGGGCAGCAGACACCAACAAGATCAGTAGGATCATCAGGAATGCTGGCTCCGTCCTGGGGGTCCAACTGGATTCTTTGATGTTGGTGTCTGAGAGGAGGATGCTGTGCAAACTGCATAGTATCCTGGACAACAACATTCACCCTCTCCACCAGGTGCTAAACTCACACAGCAGCACCTTCAGCAGCAGACTCATCCCACCCCGATGTAACACGGAGCGCCTGATGAAGTCTTTTCTCCCTCAGGCCATCAGACTGTTTAATGCATCCACCTCTGGTTGCGGGAGGGACAGTGGAGACACTGTCACCTGAGCCAAATCAAATCAATATCATTCCCTATCACTTCCATCACTTATTGAGTGTGCACTGGACCCTGTAAATCTCCTGCACTGGACTTAGTAAATTGCTGCTATTTCATGCTGCTGCTAAATTTATTATTTTTATCACCTTATACCACTTGTCACTGTATTGAATCTTATTGTGTACTCTTTATTTCAGTTTTATGCTGTTCACTGTTGGTTTACATTCTGTGTACTTAGTAACTTGTTTATTTATTACTTTACTATTATTTATTACTTTTGTATTCCACTTTGTTTTACTACTGTTGCACGACAATTTCCCTCGGGATAAACAACGTTTTCTTGAATCTTGAATTGAATATATTCCTGTAGATATGTATTTCACCCCAGCAATAAGGTACTGGAATAGTTTGAAAATGAACCTTAAAAGTGCTTGAAAAGTGCTTGAATTTCACCTTGAAAAATGTGTATGAACCCTGAGTGTACCCAGCTCAGGTTGAGGTTGGTTGGTCTTTGGTGAATTGTAAATCTCAATTTCTCTCTCTTCCTCGCTCGACTGAACTTCGTTGCATTCCTGCCAGCCTGTGACGCCTGCAAACTCCAAAGCGCAAGAGCAGAGACATTATGATTGTTTTAAACTGATATTTCATGGGTTAACTTTGTTGATAGGAATTAACGTACACACTTTATTTAATCAATAAATTAAACACTCTGAAAAACAATTTGATCTGTATACATATGAGATGTGACCCCCTGATTTCCTGAGAAGAAAGTAAACATGTTATTCTGTCTCCATACTTCTGGCTGTCTCTAGCTGCTGACTAGGGCTCGGCATTATGGACCTAAATTCATATTATGGTATTTTCAGGCTGATTGTCAACACAAGCTAGACATGTCTCAGCATTTTCTATACAGTGGGCTAAATTATCAGTTGTCACGAAAACCACATTTGAACAGACTTGAAACAGACTGAGACACATTTACACAACATGTAAATTCAGATCTGTAAATGAATTAAAAACTAGCAGGCCTGTAAGTTAACTTTTTTTTTTTTATCTGGTGCAACATGCTGATCTGATTAGAGTTTTGCAGCACAAGACACAAGTCTGCCAAGTCTTTTAATGAAAATAAAAGTTTTCAGCCTACAGAGGGCTCAATTGTGTAGACACCCTAAAATCAGAGTGAAATGAAAATGTGGCAGGCTAGTCCATTTTTTCAAAAACTTAATTTCTGCAACTCAAAATGCTTTTCAGTATCTTGTGTGGCCCCCACGAGCTTGTATGCATGCTTGACAACGTCGCGGCATGCTCCTAATGAGACGATGGATGGTGTATTGTGGCATTTCCTCCCAGATCTGTGTGAGGCCATCCCTGAGCTGTTGTACAGTCTGAGGAGCAACCTGGCGGCGCCTAATGGACCGAAACATAATGTCCCACAGATGTTCTATTGGGTTTAAGTCAGGGGATCGTGAAGGCCATTCAATTGTTTCAATTCCTTCATCCTCCAGGTACTGCCTGCATACTCTTGCCACATGAGGCCGGGCATTGTCATGCATTAGGAGGAAACCAGGCCCTACTGCACCAGCGTAGGGTCTGACAATGGGTTGAAGGATTTCATCTCGATACCTTATGGCAGTCAGAGAACCATTTCCTAGGCAGTAGAGGTCTGTGCGTCCCTCCATGGATATGCCTCCCCAGACTATCACTGACCCACCACCAAACCTGTCATCTTGAACGACATTGCAGGCAGCATAACGTTCTCCTTGTCTTCTCCAGACTCTTTCACGTCTATCACAGGTGCTCAGGGTGAACCTGCTCTCGTCTGTGAAAAGTACACGGCGCCAGTGGCGGACTTGCCAGTTCTGGTGTTCTGCTGACGGGGGAAGTACATCGGTTACTGAGAGCCCGGAATGCTGCTTTCAGAGCAGGTGATGAGGCTGGTCTCAGATCAGCAAGAGCCAACCTGTCCCGTGGCATCAGACTTGCAAAGAGGCAGTACAGCAACAGGATAACTCACCACTTCACCGACAGCAGAGACACAAGGAGCCTGTGGCAGGGGTTGCAGACCATCACGGACTACAAGCCTCGACCACAGACCTGTGATAACAACATAACTCTGCTGAATGATCTGAACCACTTCTACGGACGGTTTGAAGCCGACAACAACACCCCTGCACAGAAAACAGCACCCCCTCCAGACGACCAGGTACTGTCCCTGTC
>JARJLU010019028.1:22633-57907 GCA_030272975.1 Sparidentex hasta
GGAGGAAACCAGGACCTACTGCACCAGCGTAGGGTCTGACAATGGGTTGAAGGATTTCATCTCGATACCTTATGGCAGTCAGAGAACCATTTCCTAGGCAGTAGAGGTCTGTGCATCCCTCCATGGATATGCCTCCCCAGACTATCACTGACCCACCACCAAACCTGTCATGTTGAACGACGTTGCAGGCAGCATAACGTTCTCCTTGTCTTCTCCAGACTCTTTCACGTCTATCACAGGTGCTCAGGGTGAACCTGCTCTCGTCTGTGAAAAGTACAGGGCGCCAGTGGCGGACTTGCCAATTCTGGTGTTCTTCAGCAAATGCCAGTCGAGCTCCACGGTGCTGGGCAGTGAGCACAGGGCCCACTACAGGACGTCGGGCCCTCAGGCCACCTTCATGAAGTCTGTTCCTGATTGTTTGGGTAGAGACATTCACACCAGTGGCCCTCTGGAGGTCATTCTGTAGGGCACGAGCAGTGCTCAGCCTGTTCCGCCTTGCAGAAAGGAGCAGGTATCGGTCTTGCTGATGGCTTGAGGACCTTCTACGGCCCTGTCCAGCTCTCTGAGAATAACCACCAGTCTCCTGAAATCTCCTCCATGTTCTGGAGATTGTGCTGGGAGACACATTAAACCTTCTTGCTGCAGCACGTGTGGATGTGCCATCCTGGAGAAGTTGGACAACCTGTGCAACTTCTGTAGGGTTAAGGAATCGCCTCATACTGCCAGTAGAGATAATTACTCAAGCCAAAACCAGCATGAGTGAAAAATCCGCCAAAAAAGATCAAGAGGGAGAAACTTGAAATGACCTCCACATGTAAAACCAGTCCTGTTTTGAGGGTTTTCTAATTGTTGCCATTGTGGTGCACCTGTTGTTAATTCCATGAACACCAATACAGCTGAAAGTGATTAACGATGCCCTCAGCTGCTTAACCAACCAAAAAATTATCAGACAGGTTTAACTGATTTCATGCCAGGCCCAATAAAAAAAGTGTTCCTTTAATTTGTGTGAGCAGTGTATTACAAATGCGATGCATCGAAAAATGATTGTCCTGTGTCCTGAAGGCTGTTTATCCGCTTGACTCACGGTCTGGCCTAACATTAGCTTAGCCAAAGAAAGTATGCTAATTATTTGATTTGGCAAAGTTGTACAAGCGTACCACAACATATTTGCACACTAGAGCACCGAGCAGTTCCCGAATGACTTGTATGTGTCAGATGAACTGTTGTTTTGCAAAGAGGCGCCACTGAGGCAGGTGTAAACCCAAAGAGGCAGACCTGAGAAATCATAATTAAAGATGTAATGCGTGTGAGTTAGCCACCTGTCCGATTCATATTATCAGCTTATAATACCAGAGTGACTGTTTTACTGCTGCGAACAGTAGCTGTTAGCTAGTTAGCCCTGTTAGCCACAGCCCTCTTAGCTGACTTAGCCTGGGCTGCTAGGAGCTCACAGGACAGGGGGAGGGTTGTTGTTTTCACTGCTAGCTGTCCCAGAGTGCAACCTAACAGGCAGGAGAGTAATGGTGAACTTCCTACCTACCACTTTATGTCTGCCATGAAGGCAGCACGCCAGAGATCCAGCTCCTACGGCGAGCTGTTCAAAAAACCTTCTTTATAGTAAAGTCTGTGTACACAATGTTCTCAGTGCTCATGTTCATGTGTAGAGACCCTGGTGATACTACGAGCAAAGATTCATGTTGTGTCGAGCCTTCTTACTGTTTTAAAAATAGTAATACTAATTTGATGCTAGTGTGTCAGTGCCCCATGCACTCCATTGAAAAATTATCTTGCCTGAAAATGAAACTATGATAAATCTTAAAAGTGCCTCTTTCGTCATAATTATGCATTTACATGAAGGTTTGACTCATATTCAATCACAAATAAAGCCTCAGTTGCTTTTTGGCGAGAGTTTCACTTTAAAGTAAGGAAAAATACATTTGTATATACTGTATAGAATGTTAAGTAAATATTTGTCTCTCTATGATTTAAGACAAATTACTCTCCCTTTTTAGAAAAGATCATCTGCAGATGCAATCTGCCCTGCAGAGATGGAGGCCAACACACACAAACATTGTATTCACGTTTAATAATTGTAATATTAATATTTACAATCAACATTAATTCTGAATCAATGAAACATTAATTAACGAATACAAAATAATATTTACCATATACTAATGTGATAGTAAGTATGAAATTTGTTGTGACCGTTTTATTAATTCTCTGTTTAATTCAGTTTATTTAATCTTAGTTATTCTTCATCCCTATTGTGTGTGTGTGAGTGAAGCACCCTACCACAACCACACAAACATAATATTCACATTTGTATTAATAACATTGATATTGAAGCTAAATCCATGAAATGTTAACATTATAACATAGTGATTATTATAGGCTTCTAACTGGCTTGTGAGTAAAGTCGTGACAAGACAATCAGCTAATCAATTATACCATTACGATACATGTAACAGGTAACAACACAAAAGCTTTTATTTTGGTGATTAACTAACTTCCTCTTGAGACTTCTGGTATGGATTGGATATATGGCGGCGCCCTTGTCGGCCATCTTGACTGCAAATGGGTACTGTTGGGGGCAAGATTTAGATTGGAGTCGAGGCGGAAATAACCCCTTTCAGATAAAAGGCGGCACATTTGCTGCAATGTAAAGGTGGCAATGTGCCACCCTGTTTTTCTAAAATGGAGGCGTAATATTCCTCCTTTTCCAAAAGGCGCCACTGAGGTAGGCGTAAACATGTGATGTGATGTGTTATGACTGTAGTCATTTTTTAGCCAAATCCGCTGTGTTTGTCTGTTACCTGTGGGGTTTTTTTGCCTTCAGTCATCTATGTAAATAGGTGTGTGCCATAGCCGTGCCGTGATTGGTGGAGTGGCTCCAGGCCCTGGCTCTTGATTGGCTACACACTGAAGACCACCTAGTATACAATGTGCCAAGATGGCGGATATATGTTGGCAGCAGGCACTCCACATCCTCCTCCTCTCCCAACCGGCCACATTTCAGTTTGGCTCTGTAGCTCTTTTGAGTAGTAAGGGTGGACTGTTTATTTACTTAGGGAGGTAAGTCTTGTGTCATTTGTTTTATCTTAAGTTTGGGGTAGGTAGCATGTTTGTTATTTTGGCCTTAGTCCACCCTGAAGCCCATAGCTCAGCTTATAGCTATAGGGACTTGGGGAAGATGGGGCTTTTTAATGTTGTGTCCTAGGCCCCCTAGACTGGGGCATAACAGATGTGAAGCACGAAGTTGGGCAGTGAACAGTGATAACGAATTTGTCTTCAAAATAAGAGCTTTACATTGCACCCCATTGGAGTTTAGAACTGGGTTCTTAGCGGGGGGCTTTTAATTTGAAAGTTGCGACCATTTGTAGCTTGCCGCTACAACAACAAGCGGACAACGAAGACAGCCTCAGAGACCAAGGAGACACTGGTCGAGGTGGATTCATCGTTCGATGTTGAGGTTCAGTTCCTGTCGGTCAGTTTGGCAGGATGATTCTTTCATGTAGTTCGTTCCTTCGTTCCTTCGGTCGCACTTCCGGTACAACATCCTTCAGCGGTGGATCACATAATGCACAGTTCTCAGCTCCTCGTTCTCAAACCGTCATGCTAACGGTCAACATAACACTGTAGTTCATGGCAAATACATAGCTGCAACTTCATGATTATGTGTACTTTTAGACAACACGACAGTTAGCAACTAACAGCTTGTCAAAAACTAGTGACTGACTGAACGAGAACAACAGGAGAGGAATCAGTGAACGAACGAGAACGATGAACTACGAAGGAAATGTAATGTTTTTTTCATGGAAACGGTTGATATGCTTTCCTGTCTCTGATTGGCTAAATTCGACGACAGTGTCCTAGACTCAGCATACGATTGGCTGGCTCTCAGTCCTCTTCACCACTCTGATAACTTAACAATGAATACAGCGATTGGTCTGTGAGAACGAATGAACGAACAAGAGGGAAGTGATACGGGGAATCAGGTCAGTTTGTTCGCGTTAAAGAGTCGCTCCTTCAAACTGATTCTTTCACGATCGAGCAATCACTAGATGCTAGCATCTCCTGGATCTCAGCGGCTTTCCAGTTGCTCATCTTGACGTCTGTGGTTGAAGTGATGGACTGACTGCTGTGATCAGCTGTTTCCTGGTTTTAAACCTCCCCAGCTGTGTGTCACACAACAGTGCAGGTCATCAACACCTCCGCCCATCTCACGCAATTGCCGGCACATTGACGCCTCGGATTTAGATAGCAGGCAAGGCAGAAATAAGTGTTCCCTCCAAGGCGGCAAATTGGCGGACCAAAACAGACCCCCAATTTGCCCTCCTTTGTCTAAATCTACTGACCTAGCCGCACACAGGGCAGCCAAATTGGCAGCTTCCGTATAAAAACGGCTCATAAATCAGAAGCACATTTTCTGTTTGTACTCCACTATATTTATAGAATAATTAATTGCAGAGTCTGATAAAGAATACAAAATATAATCATCAAAAGAAGAATAAGATTAGTCCCATCTTTGCCAGCTTCCACATTAAAAGGATGCTGTCATGAACACATCAGTAATTATAATGCATTACATTAGAGTAATCATCATTCTGAAAAGATCATGCTTTTACTTTTTGCACTGTAAATATAATCCAGTGTTATGTGCTATTACCAAAGTGTAACTTTGACTGCATGATTGTAACTGTAGCCATATGTAACTGTAATATTTCTACACTAGTATTGCTACTTTTACTTAAGTCAAATATCTGACTCTTGAGAAAGAAAAACTGGAACTGGTTTTATCAGCTGCATTGCTTGGCGTTGGACATGCTGACTCACTGGGACAGTTGTGCCTTTTCTATTATGAACAGTCAACACATGGTGTTTAAAAAAGCTTCGAGCTTGAATTTGTTGTGATACTGAGTATATATACTGAGGTTTTGCCTTTATAGCTGCTAAAAGACACCTGCATCCTCAGATGATGGCAAAACCTTGAACGTGCTTAGATTGTTCAAAAAACAAAATGTGTGGTATTATTTGTAGCTGAATTATCTCTAACTGTGTGATGGGGGACAACTGCATCAGAGTCCCCTGTCAAACAGCACTGAAGCAATGATCCTACCTACTGACTTAAAGTAGAGTCCAACATTTGAAAGAAGAAATAACACATTCTTGCTTGTATTAAGTTGATTTTAGTAGCAGCTGCAGTTTATGAATTAAAGACACAGAGGTTTTACTGCAACAGTATGTTGAGCTACAGACTAGAAGCTAATTGGGACTTCTGTTTGCTGCAACAGTATGTTGTTTGGGGCAGCTCTAGCTCATTGGGTGGAGCAGGTTAACTAGTGATCAGAAAGTTGTTGGTTCAAGTCCCGGCTCCCCTGGCGTGTGTAAACTGGTAGATAATGAGATGAGAGTTGAGTTTGCTAATATTAGCATGACAAGACAAATAAACACAGCTTTGTCTTTTGTTTATTATGTCAAACACTTGTTAAATTAAAATATATAAAATCAACTTAAAGTGCATAAGGCATAATATCTTCTTTTTAACATAGCCTAATTAATGAAAAACACAAAAGTGGGTGCGTGATGGGATGTCGTAAAGTGGCTCAAGAGCTTTCAGCATGTGTTTAAAGCCCTGTACAACCGAAAATGGCCTCATGTCTGCAGCTATAAACACACCCATTTGTGATGGCTTTAGCCTGGTCGGATTATGCAGCAAGGGGCTCTTAAATGCTGCGGTGATAAGCGGTTGCTGAGCAGCCTTCGTTTTCACTCCTGACAATGAAACACCACCGGGGTGATGTCACTTCAAATGAATGGCCATGCTTGATGTTTCCACGGTCATATGGCTTTCTTGTGCCACAGTGCCTACACACCGTCACGGTTTTATCCACTAACCTTTTTTTTTTTCATAAATCAATCCGCCGATCACGTGTGTGCCAAACCGATACGATACCTCCAATACCAGTGCCAATACCTCATAATTGTTCATTACTCACGATAATAATTATACACAATAATAATTTTTGTAACATTTTTAATAACATGTTACAATCATGATTATAATGTGATTTAATTTACTGTAAGTGGCAATTGGGTGCTTTAAGCAAAGAAATTAAATCTCTATTTCACAGATAGATGTAATATGTTGGCGGTGGTTACAGTGACATTGTTTACCTTAAATGAAGTTACAATGGATCTGTCTTATTTTGCACAATTGCATCATTAGTATGTTTATGATGAGTTATAATGCATTATATACTGTATATACAACCATAGTTTAAAGTTCATATATCCATATGCACAGAGGCTCTCTTTAAAGGATAAATCTGATGTCCTTTAAAGTGCTCGGCCTATTGAAAAAACTAAATTTCTGTGAGAAACACAGTTGCAACGCCAGATTTTCATTAGCAACAATGAATTGAAAAATGAGCAATCACTGAGCTGCTCATTTACATTTTGCAGTAAATATCCCTGATACAGGGCTGAAAAGTGCTGCTCCACTGGCTCAAACCCTTCAGCTTGAGTGTTCTAACCAGCAGAGAGCAGCAGCAGCACCTCCGAGATATAATCAGTGCTGATTTCACCCCCATAATGCACTGCAGATGCTTCATAGATGATGGAATGTAAGTATTACATTAACTCAAGTACTTAATTTTATCTGTATAATTCATAAATCTGATTTACAGAAAAAAATAACTTCTTTCCAGTAAACAGAAAAACATTCAAAATTGGATCAGATCATTAGCCATGCTGATGTCAGTGGACCCATTAAACAGTACACAAACATGTAAATACCGTATGAGGTATGTATAGTTATCTTTAACTTTTTGGTTCAATTGTTAAGTACATTTATTGCAGATACTTCAGTACAAGATGTTTGTATATGTTATATATCACAGACAGACACCCAGAGTGATTTAAGTCATTTTATTTCACAGGCAAAGTGAAAACACAAGCCTCTAAAATTCATATCAAAACCAGCTCAATGACGTTCTTAACAGAAGTACAGCCTAGTGTAATAGAGTTCCTCACTTTGAGGCAACATGAGAAAACAACACATGCTTTAATAAAACATTTGTCAGTGCTACAGTAAGTAGCATGTCTGGAGCGTAGTGCATTGCACTTCTATATTAGACATAACATTCAGTCTGCTACATTTTTTAAGACTTTCTCAGATCGAGTTTAATGCTTAAAATACACGGTAACCAAAGTATGATTCTTAATAACTTCACAGTCATTTTAAGATCTGTAGAAATATTCCCTTTTTTCGGTTTCACTTTGTTTTGAGATGAGAACTCCAGTGTGGGCTCAGTTTGAGTCTTTCTAAAACTAGAAGGCGATGTGGCTGGTCCTGCTGCTCTGGATGAGAGAGATCAGTTTGGACATGTCTGACACATGTGGGTAAGCATTCATGACCTGCTCCACTGCGCTCTGAGGGAACAAGGTGCTTAGCTGGCTCCTAAGGCCCTTCCTCTGCTCACTGGATGGGCTCTTAGCCCGGCCACTCATCCTGCCATCAGCCTGTGCCCATGGGTTCCTTGGTAGGCTTTGGCTCTGTCTGTTGGAAGGTTGTCTGTAGTACTGCTTCTCTGAATAGTGGCCAGGGTGTTCCCCGTTATGTGGAGGCAGAGCTGGGCAGGAGCCCCATGCTGGGTGGTGTTGGTGTAAGGACATACTGGTCTGCTGCTGACAGCACCTGCACTGGCTGCACACGCGGCCTTCACCAGACACTGAAATGTTCTGATGAGGGTAATAACCTCCTCCGCCCACGCACGGCCTCTGAGTGCTCCCACCAAATGACCCGGAGAGTGAGTAGTCGTCGTGGCTCAGGCTGTAGCTGGCCACCCCGCTGCTGTAGCTGTGGGGAGGCCGCTCCATGCTGTAGGACAGATCTTGGATGTACAGCCTGGACATAGAGCTCTCCATGGAGCTGAAGGCCTCGTCTACGTCCAGGTTTGGGCAGTGGTGGAGGTCCGAGTTCGGATTTCTTGGGCTGCTGGTGTCTCTGTGATAGATGAAGTGCTCACTGGGTGAAGCCCTGTGGGCCTGATCCTCTGTGCTGAGAGGTGGAGGGGTGGAGGAAGTGTATGTGTGCTCTGGCTGGAACACAGCAGAGATGCACTGTGTGTCCTGCAGGCTTGGTTTGGGTGAGAAGTTCCTGGCTCTGTCCCTCAGTTCATCAGCCACAGAGAGCTGTGATTGGTTGGCCCGCTCTGGGTGGTAGAACTTGCATTTGACTCCATAAGTACACTTCTTTCCTGAAAGAAAGAATAAAGAGGTTATTTATGAGCTCCACAGCTGTGAACCAAGAACCTGTCAACACAGGATGTGTGTGTGCGTGTGTGCGTGCGTGCGTGCGTGCGTGCGTGTGTCAGTCCTCTCTTCCTGTCTGCACTACTGTAAACACACTTGGCTTCACAAACAAATTAGCTGTAACCTCCAGCTGTCTGTGTGCCTTCAGTGGGCAGAAACAATTACTGCAGGACTCTTTGAAGGGTTCTGAGTCCCAATTTTGCTGTTTTGCCAATCCCCAACTGAGGGCTAATGAATGTATCACTGCTCAATTAATCTCAGAGTGGCCTTCTACAGGTCTCTGAGGATAAGTTATTCAAGACGAAACACCCACTACTGGCTCTACTTCTCACACTGATTTTCATTCAATAAATAATACATTTTAATACGGTTTCAATATTTAGAGAGACTGTGGCGGCCTGCCATAGTCTAATTTGCCCTGCTATAGTCTAAACATGCAATGTGAAAATCATAAACAGATATAACTCATGTCACAGAGCCAAATGTTGATTACACACTTAATATTCCTTAAACCGGTTCTGATTGTATTGTGTGTATGGCACGGTTGCAGTTTTAATCCCCCAGGAGAGTACAAGGAAGTGGAACCTAAGCACTTTTGTATGCTGCCAGGTGGAACAAGAATGGAAACCTACCATAAGGACAGTGCTGCTGCTTGTTGTCTGGGGTCCATGGTTTCTTCCGCAGGAAATCATCAATGGTGGGACCATTTCTGCCCTGAGGATCATCTGGAGGCATGAACCTGCACCAGCACAGAAACGCAGTTGGATCAGGTGATGGTAGTTCATTGAGTGGTGTGAAATGGGCCAAAAAAAGAAACCTTCACTCTAACCAGTGCGCAGAAAGGGGCACACCTTTATCATTTCCTACTCTGTACACGGCCCTGCATGCTGGGTGTGGTGACCTGGTGCTGCCATCGGTCTTACTTGTCATTAGCGAATGTGTACATCAGCAGCCTCTCCTCTATGAACTTCTTCCACTGGGGGTTCTCCATCTGCAGGTCACGGTAGTTGTCGTTGGACACAATGATGCCATCAGAGTCGAAGGCCAGTTTGACGATGTAGCGGTCATCATAGCACACCACCCTCTTACCGTTCACGCAGCGGGAAGGCGTGTACACCAGGATCTTCCTCCTCTCCAGCTCGTGGAGAATATGTTGATCTACGAAACAATGACAACAGTGTTTATCATTCTTTATTATAAGGCTTTCCATACTATCAGCCAATTACTTAAAATCAAAAAGTCCTCGTTCGTTTGTAACTTGAGTAATCGCTTGGTTGAAGTATGTTCAGCCCCCCAGAAATTCCCAGGGTGCATTGAGATAGTTTTAAGAGCCAGATCTTTGCCAGCAGAAAGAGGTCAGTGAACAGCTGACATCACAGCTGTGGCAAACATTCATGTGTGGAAACAGTTGTGGTGCTAGTTGAAGGATGTCCATGGATAGCTGACACAGGTGTACTGGAGCTATCAGCACTTCAAAGAGCAGAGTCCTTGTTGGTAAGCAGATGTTTATGTGTGAACCACACATGAGTTTTTATCTCTGAATATATCTTTGTTTTGACAGTGTGCTTCACAGCATGATCATAAAAGGTGGCGCTTTCAGCAAAAAGCCTGATTCAACATGAGCAAATTACCTGGTGTTGGTATACCGGTGTATATTTTCGTTATGATATGAATTTTTACTATACCGCCACACCGGTGTATTTGATTACACAACGTTAGGAATGCTAAGCTGCGCCACGCAACACTGTTTTCGCGGTGCTAGTCAGCAGTAGTGCTATGGTGTTACATTATGGTGAACGTGGCTAGGATAGACATTGCAGTTCATGACCTCATCCGCGGATGTCAAGATGAGCAACTGGAAAGCCACTGAGGTCCAGGAGATGCCAGCGTCTCCTCGGTGTCTGTAGCTGTCAGCTTGTTGTTGTAGCGGCAATCTACAAATGGTTGCTACTTTAAAATTAAAAGCCCCCCGCTATGAACTCAGTTCTAAACTCCAATGGGGTGCAATGTAAAGCTCTTATTTTGAAGACAAATTCGACCTGTTTCCTGTTAGTTGTCTGTTTCAACATTTAATACCTAGACTGTATATGTATTGCAGGTATCTGTAATCTGGAATGAAAATTACGATTAGTAACAATTGGATTGAAGATATCTGAAACAGGAGTTTTTCCTAGTAAGAATTCGATTGCAGATATCCAAAATGTTCATTCTAGATATCCAGAATGTAACTGTGGATATCTGAAATTGAAAGCCCAATACACATGAATGGCAAAAGTGACGTCATTTGTCCTAGGAAGAATGTCATTGTGGACATCTGAAATGTTCTTTTTGACTAGGAAGAACTGAATTAAAGATATCGGCAATACATATCCAGTCTAACCATTAAATGTTAAAATGGCCACTTATACTTTTTAAGGATTTTTAGATATCTTCAATTTAGTTTTGACTAGTACAATCAAAGTTGTAGATATCTTGAACTAACATTTCTACTAGTAAGAACGTTATTGCGGATATCTTTAATTGCCATTCTGACTAGTGAGAATACAGTTTTGACTAGGAGAAATGCTATTATGGCTATCTACAATGCAATTACAAATAGGAATGTGGTTCAGGTCTATAATTAAGTAAATCTGTCAAGTGTCTCCACATTTCCTCCAATGCACATGTTGTACATCACTGTTCACGCCCAACTTCGTGCTTTACATCACATCACGTAATCACACCTACCCCACTGGTGGCTTTTTAATAAACCTCCCTTTTAGATAGGCAGGGCAGCAGAGTGCAGCCCTTACCTTGCAGCAAATGTGCCACCTTTTCTATCTAAAAAAGGCTAGTAATTCCTCTCTCAACCAGTAGAAAATGCTGTGAACACCTGATTATGCATGGAAAAAAAAATACCGTCATATACCGTGAAACCCTTAGAATTTTGAAAAATACTGTGATATACATTTTGGTCATACCGCCCAGCACTAAAAGTACTGGATTTCAATGTTGATGCTTAAACTTTCTCATTGTTTCCACAGACAGTTTACTTGTTTTTCATAATGAAACAAGGTGAAATCCTTTAAATGTCCTCTATTGGTTGTATTTATCAGCAGCCATCAATTACGTGTGATGGGTGTCATCTAACATGCTAGAACAGTTATCAAGAATGTAGTTTGTCTTATTTCCTCGATTTCGGGAACTGTTTTGGTGATAAGTTTTCCAGCTCATATCAGCACTGTCTCAACATGCTGCATGAAACACACACAGTGCTGTGGCTTCTACTGTTTTTTATGAAAGTGCTTGTTTTGCTGCTGAGAGTGTAAAATGAACCATTTCCTGTAAAGAAGACTCTCTTCTGCCGAAACGAAGACTGGTTTATCTGTTTTTCAGTTTTTGTAGAAGCTTACATTGGACCTTGAATTAATGTTACTTTAATTTACAATTGACTCACATATTTTCTCATATTCAAATGATATATTGGGACATTCAAGTACAACAACAACAAGTACAGTTTATTACAGATCATCCTAACAATGATTTTTTTCTTTCAAAAGTCTTTCTTGAAAACATCTAAATATATCATATTTGCCTGTCTGCATGATGTATGATGAAGCATTTATGATGTCACGTATTTTGGGTTAGTCCACAACTAATGCTTAAATTCTGGTTCATCCTGATGAACAGCAACAGCCCACAGTCACTGCCACATTAAATTAATCTTCTGTAGACTGCCTGAAGACGTGTCATAAGGCAATATGACATCACAGTTGGGTGTTGTTGAGCTTGTGGCAAGGAGAAATAATATGCACACAAACCCTGATTAAACTTAAAAGTATAACAAAGGATTTTTCAGGTTTGGTGGCATTTTCCTTTAACTGTCCTCAAATCATGTGAGAATGAGTGGGCACTGCCACCACCTTAGTCAGGTGATCCTACCTGTAATGAGAGCCTCTGGTCGCGGCTGCTCCTTCCTCCACAGGGGAATGAACACAGTGATGTCCCTCATCCCTTTGTCCCAGAACCAGTTCACTGCCAACTGGATGCCCTGGCACGAAAACACCTTCTTGTCACCATGGCTACACAGACAAAGAGGCCAGAGTCAACAAAAAAACGACTTCTTCTTTTGTGTTTTTGTGCACGTTATGCATATGCACACACATCCTCTCTACTTTTTTCAGGAAGTAGATGGTGTCATAAGGCCTGTTTTCAGAGTTCTCTCAAACATTGCTAAAGAAAATTGCAAAAGCACTGGGATGAGTAACTGGACATAGACTATAGACTACATGTCGTCTGAATAATTGTTTCACTGTCAGTTACAAAATAAATGAACACAGTAACGAATTGCTGTAAATTTACAGTGGATTACAACAGTACCTTACTGTATTTTAAAATAATTGTTAAATACTGTTAAATATTCATGCTTACATGTAAATTATCAGTTAATGCTCAGTTAACAATAATAAACTGTAATTTAACCGTATTTTCTGTCAAGCAGTGGAGACATGTGCTAACATCCCTTCTCAAGTTGAGTCATTACCAATCAGCATCTTACAGATGATTGCAGGCTTATGTTTCTATTTGATGATAGCGCTTCTTTACTGCTCAAACTCCTCAAACTACTCATTTTTGAGTGACAATATGTAACCTAACATGCTATTCCTGAACTTGACCATTAGTATTTCATATTTCTATATTTTACCTGAGATGCTGTGTTGCTAATTTTATTTATTTATTTATTTACAAGCAGTCGTCATCGGTGACTGAGGAGACCAGCCAAACGTTATGTTATTATGTTATTGTTCACGTGCAAAAGACTTGTTTTCAATCTAGGCTGTTACACTGTTCTAGATGGTATTTTAATTCAGCATCTGATGTTATGCTCATGAGTTCAGTAAAGCCAGTTTCTTCCAAATATAGAAATGTAATACCTTTTCATTTTTGTAATACAAATGTTCTCAGTATTACTAATTTTACAAAGTCTGCTTTACAAATGAGTACTTTGTAATAAACCACAGCAATGTTATGGAATGTTTATTCTCTTGTGTTCTATATCAGGGTTCTCAAACATATCACTTTAAGAAGTTATTAGAATTAGAAGTTATTACGTCAAATAAGTTAATAAGTGTAATTAGTTATTAGTTGAATAAGTTGATCGCTCTAAGCACTAGAAGGCCTTTTGGATGTTGACTGGCTGTTTGGATGAATGTGGTAGCCTAGGGCTGGGTATTTGAGAAGCCCTGCATACTGTGTTTTTAAATTGGTGAGAATTTATACAAATCCAAAAATAACAGATTTTTTAACACACAGATGCACTGTAAAATAACCACAGCACCCACCCTTATTCTACTGTCATATACTGTAATCCAAAAAAACAGTAATATACTGTTAAAATAAATAACAGCAGTTGCATTGTTAAATAAGAGTAATAGAAGAGTACTGGCGTCCCTGCTGCCAGTATTTTACTGCTTACTGTTTACAGTGAAATTCTTTTACAGTGAAAATTTCTCACATTAAAGGAAAAACATGATTTTTGGCAGTATCTGTCGGTGTCCTTCTTGTTGATGTCAAATTTAAACTGATCATAACTTTAGTTTTTATAAGTTAATGAGTTAAAAAATATCACTAAATGATCAGCATCTCTACAGGAATATCAGCTTACATCAGTTATGACATCTATGGACTGTGTTGTAAAGATATCTACTGAAGTTGGCATGCTAACCAGTTAGCCCCGTCTGATCCCAGTCCGAAGCTCCTGTGCTCGAGATGTAAACATCAGTACTCCGTTTGCTCTGAGCTCTCAGTCCAAGCTGCTAGCTGCATTGCTAATTGAGCTAACTAGCAAACAGCAGCTCTATTTAGCAGCAGTTAGAAGTTACTCTAGAGATGTCCTGCCATCTCTCTGGTTTGAGAATGAATTTTACCGGTGGCCAGTTCTTACATATTGCACCATAAAACCTGAAGAACTTGATAAGAGTCATGGACAATTATTAGAGTTCATAGATAAATGAGTGAAGGCAACCTGAAATTCTTTCATTAAAATCACAACCATGCATCAGTCTGTCAACAGTCCAAGTTCACCTGACAAACATCTGTTGTCTGAAATCCAATCCTGCTCTAACACTCACATTACCAGGCTGTACTAAGGAGCTACTGAACAAGAAAACTGGATCGTTTTGCCTGGAGGAGAACATAAACACTGTGTGTGTCTGTGTGTGTGTCTGTGAGTGTGTGCGCATGCTCGCACATGGGGGTTTCCCTTCTTTGCCTCAGCAGGAAGTAGTGAGACACTTTGCATACAACAGGTACCAAACACAAGGCTTGGCATGAGATAAAGTCATCAGCCCTACATATCTTTATTGGCTCGGTGTGTTATAAAATTTGCTTTGAATGATGTTTCCTTGATGCCTGTTGCTTCCTCAAATATAACCTGAGAGAGAGACTCAGTGTATTTGCAGATTTATTTATTAATTTTTTTGTAGACGTGTTTTATACTTCAAGGCTTGATTGGGCCCTTGAGTTAAACAGCACAACTGGCTGATGATAGAGACACATGTAAGAAGCAGTGAGAGAAACAGGCTGTCACAGGGAACCAACTGTACTGCATTCTGGAAGAAATTAAGATTTTTAGGTTTAGCAATAAAGTAATCATTCTGAGACAAAGTATTCTAATGATTTATGTGCTCAAACAATATATCATTATATTAATAGCTTGTTCAAAGCAGCAATAATTGATTTTTTCCTTATAGAGTTGTTAAGCCTAACACTTTAGCAAGGGGTTTTCTATTTACACATTCAGCAGACACAGAGCAATATTAGCATTACTTTTGGGGCTGATCACCTGATATTAGTTGTGGTTTGGTCACCACAAAGTCGTGGGAAAATTGGCTTCTTTAGCTGCTAAATGTGCCACTCCACCCCACAGCTAATTGCTAACTGTGTCTGCTATTAGGCGCTGAGCTTGGATGTATTTTATGATCCCGACGTCAGACCCAAAGATGGCGCTCATTTGGTCTTCATAAGCCAACAAACCCTCTATATTCTGGGTTTACCTCCTGATTAAGTGGCCCATAATCTGTAAGTTTCTCCTGCTGGCCCTGCCTGCCAGTACCTGCCCTACCCATAGACTTTGTGATGATGTGACAGCTTCTTAAATTGCTTTTGTCGGCACAAGGAAACTTTTACAAATACGAAACAGCCATTGATCAAATATTCAAGATAGAAAGAGTTATAATTGACCTTGTTTGCAGTTTTGGTGCTAGTCATAAGAGAGGTGACTGTACGTTTGACAACAACAGTGGTGGCTCATCAGGAGGTTAGAGTAGATGCTACTTTACCATCAGTTAAAGCAGATCTGGAGAGGATATTTCATTGAAAGAAGAGCAAATGCAAACAGTGGAAATTATGTTTTCACACTTCTACCAGCTTTGGTAATGTGATTGGTTTAAGTTAGCCAGTGATATACTGGTATTTCTTCCAAACACCTCCAGAGTAAGGCCAATGTGCAAAATTGGAAACACTGCCAAGTGGAGTGGATAATGTTCTGTACCCAGGTGTTATCAGTAGGTAGTGTACAGTAGGTTTATCAGTGCCTTTCAATGAAAAGCAGATAGAATAAACCACACATTAAAGTTGCTGACAACTAAAACAGTTAGTAAAACACAATGTGAAGCCGAGGAGATGAGTGCTTCTTTTCACAACCAGTGACGCCTTTCACATTATACACAGTGCCCCATATTGTTTGCTTTAAGTCAATGTTTTGCATGTAAACACTGAAAAATGTAGCTGTCAGGGTTATTTGGTCAGTTAGTAAATGTCTTTCTTGTCTCTGTAGTCAAAGTCTGAGGATATTACTGAAGTGAGATTGTCGGAGTTCTCTCAGTTTGATCTCATAGAACATTACAAACTGGGGTGGCTAGATTTGAGGACATGGGTGCATACTGAGCAGGGAGGGTCCAACAAAAGAAAATATTGGGTTGTATTATAGGAAGTGCCCTGCGATAGACTGGCGACCTGTCCAGGGTGTCCCCTGCCTTCGCCCTAAGTCAGCTGGGATAGGCTCCAGCCCCCCCCGCGACCATACAGAGGATTAAGCGGCGTACATATAATGTACAGATAATGGATGGATGGATGGATGGATTATAGGAAGTGTTTTTGCTGTTGTAGTCGTTCCGGGATCTAAACGTCAGTCAACTTCTGCTGCTATGAATTTGACCTTTTTTTTTTTTTTTAAATCTGTCTCTGGACATTTTGAAAGGTGACAACTTGTTGGTCAGTTTCTCATGCAGGTATTCAGAGCACATACAGTGAAACAGAAAGAACAGCCTGATGAGTTTCCCCCCAGCCTCTGAGATTTCATGCCTGAGGACAGACTACGGTCACCTCTCCTGGGAGTAGAGGTGTGACAGTAAATAGTGTCGTCTTCTTCCTCTTTCGGTCTCATGTCCTTACAGGAATATGTATTGTGCAAACATTTTTCTTTCAGTTCATATCATGCCCTCAACCTACTTGCAATGTTATCTGTATGAGTTCATTCTGACTCAGAACTTCCTTGTTACCCAATTTAAGTCACATAAAAATGGCAACCACATGAACATGTGATGCCGGCATTTCACTTCTTATTGTACACACAATGTAAGTCACATTTGAAACATGTGACAACGGTGGCAGCCCTGACTGCTCTACCCTTCAGGTACTGGGTGATCCTGAATGTTGTACCCAGAGGAGAATACAGACACACACCGTGTTTTCTACTTCCCACATCTTTAAAGGGGAAGTGTGTTGTGCTCAAATCTGTGAAGTGAAACAAGATTTGACACAAATAGAGATGCTCATATACAGACGTAAATTCATCAAAGAACATTGACTCAAGTGCTGCATGACGCGTGAGTATGACACTCAGGTATTTCACTTGGTATTTCTGTTCTATGTAGCTCAGCGGGTAGAGCAGGTCGACTAGTGATTGAAAGGTTGCTAGATCAAATCCCGGCTCAGGGCAAGGCTGGGCTGCATGTCGAAGTGTCTTTGAGCAAGATACTGAACCCCACATTGCTCATCAGTGAGGGCCCTGCGATGAGCTGGCGACTTGTCCAGGGAGCACCCTGCCCTCGCCCTGAGACAAAGCTGGGATTGGCTCCAGCAGCAACACCCCGTGACCCCATGGAAAGGGATAAGCGGTTACGGACAATGACATTTCTATTCTATGTTACTTAAAATGTTTTCAGAGGCATATGTTTGACTCCGGTGACTTGAAGTATTTTAGTTACATGTCATTTTTCCATGTAATTCTGTGACATACATTTGATGTAAAGGGCCACATATAAGCTTCTTAAATATCTATTAGTCTTAAATAACTATGGGTGTGATATGTACACAGAATAAGCTATTTGAAGGAAAATACTTTTACATGTTACACTGAGTAATAAACACTTTTAAAACACATTATGTTAAGGTTGAAGTTCTACTTAATGCATTTCCAAAGATTCAACATGATATAAAAACATTGCTTGTAATGGTAATGTTATAGGGAAACTATATTTTTTTAGTGTAGAGACTGTAGCTACTATTGTGTTATGGCACATATTAGATAATAATATAACACTCTGATATCTACCATGCTGGCCAACAAGTACATTTACTTTCACTCCTGTAACTTACTCATTATACCTTTATCCTTTAACTGATGTAGAAATACTCAAGTCAAACATTTGACTGCTTGTTCCACCCCTGCAGCTTGATACAAACAAAAATGCTCTGAGATATAATACAAGTATTCTAAATGATAAGAATAGTGAGTTGACTCACCTCATGGCCACATTGCTTCCATCTATAACCACTGGTCTGAAGCCAGCAGCTGGCTCTCTGTCTGCTCCAGGTCTAGGTTGACTGGGATTAGGGCTGGAGCCTCTGGGCACCAGCTTGGGGCTGTTAGGGACACTTTTGTTGCTGTGAGTGCGAGTGTGGCATGTCTTTATCAGCTCCTCCAGGATGTCATTGGTCTGGGCATCATGGCGGAGGCTCTCCAGCACCCTCAGGATGTCGCTGTGAGAGTACCCCAACTTGAGAAACCGCTCCACTTTGGCGTGGTGGTCCATGATGGATTCTGTGTGCTTCCTCTCCTCTGTCTCCTCAGGACTGTGTGGCTGGGGAAGCCTCCTCGCCTATTTCTTGTGGTTCATCAAGGTCTCCACAGCAACAGCCTGTGTTTCAGAACAGTTGACAGGTGTGAAAAGGGGAGGGAGGGAGTGTCTGACTCTGTCACTGTAAACACAGGAAGCACAGAAGCACAGCTGTGGTCTCACATGGGTTTTCCAGATAAATTGAATGTGGTTTGATGCTCTCTGATAGAATCTGCTCTCCTTACCACAAACACATGACTGCCAACGCAAGCACAAACACCGGCTGATGTCACACTGGTTAAGAAAGCCCCTGTCACACACTAAGAGAGGAAGCTGGGGGTCTGCATTGATCCCTGGTCTGACTTCTTGCACTGTTAATTGAGGTCAGTCTCCAAAACAAACATGAATGGCACTGATGTGAATGTGAGTATTAATCTGACAAGCTTCAGCCCATTCAGGAAGCCTTTTATGGCTCTTTGTGGAAAGCCCCTGAACTTCATGGCTAAAGAGAGATCACAGTGATGGACTTGAGGGTGAAGAATGTCGAATGACTCAACCTCTCCCACTTTTCCCTCCACCAAGCAGAGCTATTTTGAGTATAAAAAAACTATAACTTTAACTTCTCGTAATGACCTAATCTCCCTGCTTGTTTACAGATAAAACATATCTATTATGCTTTGACGCATTTCTCTCTGTCCAGGCTGTTTGATCCTTGCCATGCATCAGCAAACCTCTACTACAAGATTACAGGCACATTGAAACCAAACATTTCAAGTATGAGGAAAAACCAAAGACGTGATGCTAACGAGACACCGGTACAGTTGAAGATGTTCTTATCTGACACATATTCCCCTCTGCAAGGGGCTTGGCTTTGCACAAGCTTGCTACAACCTGCACCAAACCACATCCTTTGCTTCTGATTTCAGAACAACTACAAGGCACTCACACTACTTTTGCCTGAAAATGAAGAGTGTAGGCTAAGATTTTTTCTGCTTGATTGCCTCACTTGTCCCGACTCCAACAACCTTTGCTCTCAGTAACACAGTACTAGAGTAAGTGGACAATCTGACACCTCCTTGTCTCTCACAATCTGAAACATGACAAGTTTGAACAAGACAAAACTACAGGCTCTGTCTAGGAAATCACATTTAACACAAACAGCAGAGATACGCTGACTCACATGACTCAAGAAGTTGTCTTATTCTGTACTTACACAATCAGCAAGTGGTAGATCGGAGTGTGAGTCTCCCCTGCTGCCTCTCTCTGTGCGTGAGCTGCTCTCAGTCAGTCAGTCACTCTGACAAGCAGACCGGTCTGTGAAAAGCTGCTCTTATTACTCATAAGAGGAAGTGACTGCCTGCTGCTGAGAAAGCAAGATCACTCTGACCAGCAAGGAAGAACGCTCTGTGAATTTGTGATCTCTACTTCCTCATATGGATTCAAAGTTGATGTGGGAGCCTAAAGGAATTATTTCCTCCTTCTCCCTTGTTTTTTTAGCTCATCCTGGTGCGGTGGAATAAATGCTGACTGAATGTCTGTGACAAAGCAAGTGGTTTAGGTTTAATTCCTATATATTTTTCTTTATCTAAAAATTGGTCTCAGGGTTTCAAACATTAAATAAGTGTTTGAATGTGTTAAATTAGTGGTTAAAGAAAATGTTTTGGGAAATGTACTTCTTCACTTTCTCTTGAGAGTCAGCTTAGTGGACTGCTACCAGTCTCGGTGTAGTGGGTGGTACTGATCTTAACATCTAACACTGTGCACGACTGTGCTTTGCAGAGAGTTGCTTGAGAGAGTCGAAGCTAACTGCTAATGTGTGGTGTTATTGTAAAGCAAATACAGCCAGATCTGTTGCGCTGGCTACGGCCTACAGTTGTCTGTGTTAGACTAGAGTAATAAACTGCCACAAACCTGAATAATGTCTAGTAACTTCATGAGTGTGAGACCTTTAACATTCCCACAGCAACAGATAAATCAAAGCTCTGACAACTCCAAGAAAAAGAGTCAGTATCTGTATGCTGGTGAATCAGAAGTCAGAGATCCTCAGTGGCTGATTTTCTTTATACCTAAACAAACTAAATGATAAAAGTCTCTTCATTTTCATGACTAAATGAAGTGAATAATCAAATTGACCTTAAAGGACAACACACTTTATTCTGTTTTACTTTGTTTCTGTAGCACCCTGCCCCCTTTCTAGCCTCAAACAGTGTTCTGGGACCTTATTTTCCTCTTAGAACAGCTTGTTTATTCACTGTTTGGAAAAATGTATATATTTCTGAGTTTGTATTATTACCTCATCAATACTGTAAATATTAAGATTCGGAGTTTGAATTTAGTGCTATGTAAGTTCCAAGCTCCAGATAGCCAACATAAGATATATCATAAGTCATGGCATAGATTGTCAACATTGGTACTGATGTTTGTAAAACCACAAGGTGACATCTAATCCAACCAAAGTGTCACATATCGCCTCACAAAGAGTGAGCGTGATCTTGTTCTGCCTGCTGTCAAATGAACAAAGACACTTCTTTAGATATTCGGCCGTCAAACATTTTGCTGCTGACTGAACAGAGCTTAGAGCTGTCACACTGACTGGAGCTAAAAATAGCTGAACACTTTCCATTGTACTGTAAGCTTTAAAAGAAAAGGCAGGAAAGCTAATAGCTAATAGTCTGATTATTTTTTACGATTTTATGTTGTTGTCTTCATCATTAAGGGTAAATTAAAACCAGAAATGTACACAATGGGACACAGTTTACCTGAACTGCCCCTTACTTTAAGAACCACTCTGGTCAAAGTGCACACACTGTGCGTACACAAAGCCACTGTGGCTCTACTCGTTGTTCTAGCAGCTTACTTTTTGATGTCTTCACCCTGCATGTATACAGAGAGAGAAACACGCCAACGACAGCATATAACAAACCGAGCATGAAGCAGACTTGGGACAGGTAAAGTTGCACTCACAATGAAACAGTGTCTTTGTGTGTGTGTGTGTGTGTGTGTGTGTGTGTGTGTGTGTGTGTGTGTGTGTGTGTGTGTGTGTGTGTGTGTGCGCGCGCGCGCGTGAGTGTGTGAGTGTGAAGGGAGTGGAGAGACAATTTGTGATGAAACTGTTGTTAGATTCTTTTATTGAACAACATTCAGATTCATGGTGAGTTGACAATTAAAGACAGGTTCAGTAAACTGTTTTTCAGGTAGGACAAGTGAGGGTTTGACATGAAAGAACAAGGAAATTATGTGGTGTGCATCATGACAATCTAGCAGATTGACTGAAGCTGCAATGGTAAAAACAATATCTTACTACATATTTTAAAAAAAAACTTTACATAGCCTATTATTATTATTTATTTATTTTTTTTTATTAACAGAACACAAAATACATGTGACTGTATAGATGATGAACTTGTGATGAAAGCTTATTTAGTGAAAACAGTCATTTTCAGCCATGCTAGCACCACAGATTCAAGGATTCATCATTTGTTCAATCATGTCCACCATATCTCAACAACTATTGAATGGATTGAATCTCAACATCTACTTTTTGAAATGTTCCAAACATTCATGATCCTAACATGTTTCTTGTAAATTGTGTAATTTGTTTTCAGTGCTGTAAATGTACAATGTATTCTAACAGGCCTACATTCAGTAGAGTGCTGCAGAGAAGAGCCCTGCAACCAGGAGTTTTGTTCTTCTGATTCTATTGTCTTAAGTCAGTGGATGTCTGAAATGTCTGTCTGTGTGGTTCACACAAGCTTAAGACATTTTCACATTTTGTTCTACAACATAAAACACAAACACTCATACCTAACTGCTTAAGCTTTTACTTCTTTACAAATATAGTTGCTAGCAAGTGGCTGAATGAGACGACAGGGGTTGTCGCTAACATTAAAGATGCACTATGTAGTTTTGGGGAATACATTTTAATCCAAAGAGGAAGATCTGCATTGACTATCTGCATTAAGAGTATTTTTCCTTTTGTAGACACACCTCCTTTTAGTAAAATTTTAAATTTTTTAATCTATTTTCCGTAGTGTTGTTCGGTAAATTTCACTTAATGAATCTACAAGGAAATTCATTATTTGTTGATACTGGCAGCCCATGTGGAACACCTCATGTCAGAAAGATCTGGATCTGACTAATGCGAGCATTGTCTTTAAAGCAAGTGAAGAAAAGAAACATTTCTAATACTGTCTTTCTTTTTTAAACAGCTATTTGCAGGTTGCATAGGGTTGAGGAAATGTATCCTTTTCTGGATGTAAAATGAATAACAAGAATAAAAAAGATGGCGAGACTAAATCCCCTTTCACACATGCACTGTAACTTGGAATTTTTTTATTTATTCATTAACCTGGCGAAGCTGTATGTGTAACAAATGTCCACTATATTTGTCCCGGACTTTACTCTGCCAGCTCCCTCGTCCTGAGTCCAGGTGACTAGAGTAGACAATTGTCTGGATTGAACTCACAGTGAGCAAGTGTCAACAATGTGTTATAAATCAGCTGTTACACATACTGAAATGTACACTGGGACACTCAGAAATGGTGTTAACTGTTCATCATCAAAGCTCAGCAAAATATCGCCCCAGAATATTTCCTCGGCTTGTTCTCTCAAGCTTCCACGCAGCTGCTGGACACAGATTAGAAATGCAGATTTCTTTCCACACTGGGATCTTTATGAGTGAGTGTAGTTGCTCTTCTTTGCTTGTCTGTATATTATTTCCCACACTTTTGTTCATATTGCTTATACATGTATCGTTGATATCAGTGCAAAAGAGCTACCGTTACAGAGTACAAAGTCCGTAGACTCTTAGGCAACACCCCTCCCCCAAACAATACAGAGTATTCCCACATGTGTGAACATGTCTGCTATGAGCAATCTACTGCTGTGTGCTGCATTTGCGAACAAGCAAAATACGGACATTATCTTGATCAGATTCCTTAATTCATCCTCAGCACTCATGACTTATTCAACCCAGATACAGTTACAGTTAGATCTGTTTGCTTATGTAGATCATATACAGGCATCAGTTTTAAATTGAAAATGTTTCATAACCAGTTAGAAGTTCCTTGTGAGGTGAAGTATCTTTATTTTTTTCTTCAATACTGACCACTGTAAATATCCCATAGAGGGCAGATCAAAAGTTCAGGTCAAGTGTCAAAAGACTGCTTGATGTTATTCTTGTGACATAAAACAATGCAGTGTTTGTTGAAAGAAAGTGTTGCAAAGGCACAAAACTGGAACAATAAGTTATTTGAAATGACAGATGGTGCTTTTGGTTCCCTAAAACCATATCTGTGTTTTGACCTGTGTATGCACACTGTGTAAAATGAGGAAGAGAGGTAGCACATAATGGCGACAGACGTTTTCTGTAACCACGACGTGTGCAGGTTGGACAATGAGAGTGACTTTCTTCCTTGGTCTGTCTGGGCTTGTTCAGATGGGAGCCTGTGAACACCTTCAGCTGGGTGGATATTTCCAAGTCCCGCCTGATACTTCACTGGAAAGACACAAAGACGCTGGCAGAGTGAATGAGGGTGGTGGTGTGATTACAGTAGACGTTCTGGAGAGAACCCACAGCTAGTGCCTTCATTCAGAATACAGTTGCTTTTATGATATGTCATGTAAAAGTACTTAAAATAGTGTTCAAATCTAGTCAAGTCAAATAAGGCACAACATTCACAAGAACACCTTGAAGGAAAGCAGGACTTGCAACAAAAACAAAAGTGAATCATCACTGACTGTGGGGATGATGTTAATATTCTTCAGAAGTACATTATTGCTTAATCAAAAGCACAACCTGTTATCTACCTTGTCTAGCTACCAAATAATCTCAGTTATCATCTTATTAATATAGCACTGTACTTTTGTTGTTGTTTGTGTCTGTGTCTGTTTTCAGCAGGATTACTACTGAATGGATTTTCACAATCTTGGATCGAGGAAGGGTCTCAGAATAGACACCAGTAAGTCTTGTTGTAGATCCAGATAAAGGGGCAGGTCCTGGAGTTTCTTCTCATTTTCTCAAAGACCTTTAACAACATTTTCACAAAAAATCTGATGTATTAAGGTGGATTGATGAGATCTTAGATTGTTACTTGATCATTGAGTTACTACTAGAATCATTTTAATATCTCTGTGATAAAAAAAAACGCATTTTCTCTGCTGCTGTCCAGTGCTGCAGCACTTCATACTCTCTCTCTGAATTGTCCGTTTTAGCAAATGTGCAACATAGTGACAAAGTCATGAAGTCACAGCAAAGATGGAACTACTGATGGAGTGTTTCAGGAGCAGTGTTTTCTGTGGGAGAGAGGAACCAATGAAGGATGAAGGGCTATCAAGTTTGAAAGTCTTGACTGAACTAAGGGGGACTGTTGGGCCTAGGTGGTGGGATGCGCTCTACTGAGTACCATTCTAGTTTCAACTGAAACCTTGAGCCTCTCTCAGTGCTTAAAATTCACTGGTCAGGTGCTTTAATTGTTTGGTGCTTTACCTTCAGCTATAGCTCTCATCAACTTTAGTAGCATAACACTGAGATGTTATTACTTTTTTTTATTTTCTGTTTTCTAGTTCTCAGTGGTAGTGTCAAATGTTCATTCTTTTATCAAAATGTAATGTAATCCGGTTTAATGTAATTTACACACAGTTGTTACTCATTATTTACTACAAAAATAAAACATATACACTGTAAAATGGAGACTCTTATTCCATCTATCTTTGTTTTCCATCCTTATCCCTAAAGATTGATCAGACACCAGAAACATGGAAAAAGAAAAGAAGAAAAGAAGAAAACCTATGATCTGTAACTACTAAACAGCACACTTAATTGCATGACTACAGGTATGTGTGCATGATCCTGTCTATGTCAGGAATTTAGACTGACGGAAGCGTATGAAGTCTTTCACATGACAACATCATTCTGCTGTGGCGACAGTGCATTGAACATTCCTGCTTTCGGTACGCTGACACACTGATGACATGGTTAAGACAAGCGAAACAGCAGAAAACAATGCTGGCACAGGCATGAGTAAATCCTATGATGAGGAGAGAGAGGAAGAGGGTGAGGTCGGCTCTCTCAGCTAACTCTAAATATCAGTCTTTGTGTAATGCCTTCACAGGTCTAATGTCACAGGGGAAAGCTGTCAAACACCACAGCATGGTAGGGCTTGGTTACTCCACTAGTGTTAAGCTGAATTTAGAAACCACTCATCCCCATCTGGGTGTGTTGGGTTTACACACTGTGATCTGACAAAAGGTTTGAGGTGTCGCTGTGGTGTGTATCAGTGTAGGCAGCTGGGGAAGTCTCTAGCAGTGGTTCCATATGGGGGAGTGAAGCTGTGCAACCCTTTTTTTCCACGCTGCTCTGTGCTCTAACCTTTCAGTTCTTACACCCTCCCTCTAGAGATTATTCAGCTTCACTCAGGAGGACTTGTTTCCATTTCTGCTTACCGCACATAGTCAGCTCCGCCTCTGCTCTCGACGCAACCGGGTATTTTCGGGAAACTCAAAACATTGTGTGGGGACTCTTAATAAGTTTGTTGTTAAAGAAGGGACTATGGATGTGTCTATGTGTATTAATGGTTAGATTTGCTGATGATCAAGTGAGAGAGTTCAAGTTAATTATCGCATCTATAGTTGTACAACCCAAATACTTCATTTCAGTAAAAACAGAATGTGATCATTTTTGACATATAATACATTGAAAACAGTACAAAGATAGTATATTTAATGTTTTGCCTCATCATCTCCATTGATTTTTGGAAATATTTGCATATTCTGAGTTTGATGCCAATGTTTCAAACATGTTGGAATGGGGCAACAAAATTTAAATTTAAACTTTATTTGTAAGGGACAACATGCAATGAAAACATAAATGCAACCATTTAATGCATTGTACCAGAGTTAGCCTTAGGCTAGTTTACATCTGAAGTCCACTGGCAGGAAACACAAATACAAATACAACAACAATATATGAAAACATGAAACGACTCAATAAATAAAGAACAAGTAACAAATAGCAATATATTACATATGAAATGTCCCATACACAGTGGCATAAACAGCACACACACACACACAACACACACACACACACACACACACACACACACACACACACACACACACATACCTTTACAGCCCCAGTGGGGAGATGAATGGTAGAGCACACATCTTTGGTTTTCACACACTGTACTCAGTTGGATAGGTATGACGATATCCAAGCAAGTGTGTTAGATGAAAGGTTGAAGTTGGTGAGTTTAGATATGATAGCATTGTAATCAACTGTGACAAAGTCTTTACGCAAGTCTAAGAATACAGCTCCAACAACTCCACCTTTGTCAAGATGTTTTCTAATTTGCTCTGTCAGACATAAGATGGCTGTTTCTGTAGTGTTTTCTAAAGACAAACTGGGCAGGATTCAGGCCAGGGTTGCAGCTGATAATATGGTCAGTTAGTTGATTTATGACCACTTTCTCTAGATTTGAAACTGGGAGTTACAGCTGCATGTTTCCAGTCATTAGGAATGGAACTGTGTGCAATAGAGAGGTTTACTAAATGAGCAATAGAGGGAATTAGTGTAGCTGATTTTTTTCTAATGAATGCTGAGTTCTGATGGAAAGCATCTCTGCTTTTTGAGTTCCTTAAGGAAAAAATAACTTTACTTTCTTCCTCACTGACTGAGTCTAGGTCGAAGTCCTGCCCCAGTTATAGCAACATCATCTACTATCTTGCCCTGAATGGTGAGCTGGATGTCCCTAGAGTGATGTTGAGCTCTCCCTCTCAAGTTGTTAATACTTTTCCAAATTTCTTTGCTGTTACCTTTAGCTTCACTCAAAAGTTGAAGATGAAAACGTGACTTTGCTAATCTCAGTTCCTTAATCACTTTGTTCCTTAAACCTTTGTAATCTAAAGTGTCGGTGTCTCTCTTGGTCTTAATGGCCTTTTTTAAAGCTGCTTCTCTACTTTTCATCAGTTGCCATAGGTCTTCACTGAACCAAGGCAGGTTGACTTTGTTTCTGTTTTTTTCTGGATTTTCACAGTGAATCTGACAGCATTGGTCTTTGATGTAAATAATGGACAACTCCAGGTTTTCAGCATAGTACATCCCCCCAGTTGATATTATTTATCTCACTGTGAAATATGTCTTGTTTACTTATAGGTATACAGAAAATATTTGTGTGGTTTGGTTAATTTCCTTGCCACCAGAGTTAAATTGTGATCAGACAAACCAGTGATCAGGTTGTAACTTTTTGTTATCCTTTCACGTTTATCGGAGAAAAACAGGTCAAGTTGTATACTTGAGCATTTTGTGATTCCGGTTGGGCCTTTAATCAACTGTTCTAGATAGTATTCGTCTGTAATGGCTTTTAGCTTTTTCCTCTTAGTCGTATGCTCCCAGTTAAGATTGAAATCCCCATGAGAATAATTTCTTAGTTGTGATTAGATTCTTTCAAGATACCAGTTAGTTGTTCATGAAAAGGGTCATTGGCAGTCGTGGGTCTATAAAAGCCTATAATGGTAAAAGACATTTGCTGGCATAAGACAACTTTCAGTGCGATATGCTCCAGTGCAATTGCTGCCTTGAAAAACATGTCTTTGCATCTGATACCCCGCCCCCTTTCTCCACAGTCCTGTCTCGTCTGAAACATTGGTACACAGTCATTGTGAAAACACTGATAGGAGTAGAGTGTTGTAACCATGTTTCAAATAGGCACACAAAGTCCAAGTTTTGAATTCCCCAAAAGACTTGTGGAGTACTCCAAAAACTTCAGTTTGGAACATTCCAGAGGTAAAGAGGTGGATTGGTAACGTGATGGTTTCATGATTGGGTATAATAAGCAGATTTTGGTTCTTTCAATGATGGAAATATGGTAGACAGAAGCTTCCTGGCCTGCCCAGACTGATACATCTGGCTTCTCTGTAATAAAATATGTATGATTTCACAGCAAAGATTGTTCATATTGTGAAAGAAAAGCGCCCAGAATTGCCATCTTGGAAAATGACAGCCATTTAGATCTTTGCATGGCTAATAAATTTTATTAAAAGAACAATAATAGTCATGGAATACTTATGCCAATTCTGGCATTACTTCCCTCCGCTTGTAAAAAATGTTGACTATATAAGGGGCACCCAAGAAAGGCTCAGCATCGCTCGCAAGCATGAATGGGAAAGGATGTCACTTTGAAGACTTGAGTGTCCTCAGCTCACTGAGAGAAAGGGCGATCTCAACATCTCTGCTTGTGTTATACCCTAGACGCATACATTAAAAGCTTCTCATCCTGGACATAGATAAAGCATTGAATTCTTGTTTATTGTACTTGTATTTTTGGACTGCAACTAAAAACAATGTTCAGCTCGTTGTGGCAACAGGAGGGTTTGGCAATTGACAGATTTTTTTTTATTAGTAGACAGCATCTCTACCAGAAACTGATTTTCATCAGTAACTATTATTTATTTCAGATCACACACAGATTACTTTCTGTGGCATTTAATCAGTTCAAATCACACCCAAAATACTCTTTGAACACCCTGAGCCAGAAATAAGCTAACTTTCAGTTAGTGCAATGGGACGCTGAGATGTCATATCACCGCAGCTCTATGAGGTGGGTGGAGGGAGACACCAGTGAATTCCCTGACTATTGTGGAAACACATGCCACCCAACAATTTTCCATCCCCTAGCTCATGAATGTAAAAGAAAAACCCCACCTGTTAGAAACTAAAAGTCAAAGGTGATGTATTAATCTTCTACAAAACCATTCTAAACTGGGTAGTGTGTGAGGGAAGTGGAAGGTGCAGAGGAAGTAAATATCATAGCAGGAAGTCTGTTGTGGCATTCAAATGAAACAAAGCTTAGACAAATGTAGTGTTTGGAGATTTTCTCTTTAATACATAAAAAAAAAATATTTTCAAACATGTTTTCTCTACAAGACACTGAAACATTGACCTGATAATCATCTTCTGTGTTTTTCTGAAAGTCCAAATCAAGGGATTTTAAAGGAAGCCAGTAGTTTTATAATTCATGCTGAAAGAAGTTCAGAGAGATATTCAGCGAATTTAGGGTGACCATCTTTCTTTCCTGCTCTCCCTCATCTATATCTACTTCTGTCTTTATCCTTGGACTTCTTTGAGGAGCGGCTGCCACTGCGGCTCCGGTCCCTGTGGCTGTGGCCTTTATCACGGCCCTCTTTCCCATGTTTGACCCGGGACTTGCAGTGTTTGAGGTCCCTGTCTCTGGAGCGGGAATTTGAGCGGGAGCGAGAGCGCTGACGTACGACCTTCCTGTCTCGTCGGTTATCCTCACTGTCCTGGAAATGTCAGAGAAAACGCAAGGGTGTGAGACAGAGTAAAGACAAATCTTTAAAAAGTAAGGTTGTGTTCCAAGACTGAAGCTTGGTTCTTTCAGTCTGGAACAAAAACATGTTCTTTGTCTAGGTTTGCCTAAATAAGAACAAAGCAAGTGCTGTGGAACAATCTTTGTACAATCTTTGTATGAAAGCTCGATCATATTATGAATTGATAAAGGTTCTCAGTCATCAGAACTGAAGAAGCCTCTTGGATGAGAGGTGAAATGTCTTCAAGAAACTGAAACACGTCTGGTTGCCTACAATACAGCACTTTTATGATATGTTATTTTGACAGTTCGATACTATAAGTAAGGATAATGCCCGACGAGGTGTCCATAATCAGGAATTAAAGGACGCGCCTCTGCGAAGTCCATTAATCCTAGATTATGGACACCTTGAAGGGCATTATCCCGCTTATACCATGGTCACTTGCCAAAGAAAAGAAATTTAGACAACCCATTTATGTTTTCATGCATTTTACAATCAAAATATGAAGCTTTTCACAAGCCACTACTAAGTTTCCCTGGTAACGCCTGAGGGTTGGGGCCTGGAACAATCATTATCCTCCCGTAAGGTTCTTACGCAACGGAAATGTTGTTCACTTGGCAATGGGAGATATTCTAGTCCGCTCAGCGATGAGCCAGAAAGCTAACACACTGCTAGCAATATTCAAAGTCAATAACATTGAGCACGGTTGACAAACAGTAAATATAATTTGACAATATGTTTAACAACAAGACTAGCTAGATAACCAGTCATGTCACTGTCCCCAAATCAATGTCAAGATTTTCACAAACAAATGATCAGCAGTGTGTGACGTTACTGTGGCCATAGCCTGAAGTAGAGAGTTGAACAGCAAACGGGATGTGAGGGTAGCGCATCAACACAAGAAGCATATGGCAGCTAGCAGGAGTTAGCAACTAACTCAAAGAAGAAGGGCAACTGAAAATGTCTGAAAATTGGAGAGACAACAAAGTCGGGATACACCTTACCCACATGTTATTACCTTTACCTTTCATTTTAAAGTGCTGCCCCACACATGTCAACAGCTGACATTTTGGTTTTACACGTCACACTGCATTCTATCTAAAATTGCACATGGGGGAGGCATTGTTGATTCACAGTGATTAAACAAAGGCAGCGATGATGGGCTCTTTTGTTGCTGAAGTGCTGCTCTTTCTCAGATAAAGTATAATGGCTGACTGGGACACATGAAAAGAATCAAGCCATTGATAATCTCATTAGTTACTCCGATGACAAATCTGCATGCCTGCCCCAACATCCTGATTGAACAGGAAATGGTTATGAATCATCAGGAAATAACCATCTCATGAAAGTGTTTAACTGTTCACTGTATGTGTTGTTTTGTAGTTACTTGCTGCTACTTATTAACCCCTCTAATTTGTATACAATGTCATGTGGGATCTTTTTAACGTTCAGCACCTCACTGAGAAAAGAAGACCTGAGAAATAAAGATCTGACATGTACATCTGTTAAAGAGCATCTTATTATTAATAGAAACATATTTATCTATTGACTAGAAGTCAGTGCTGCACCGAATGGCATTCAAAATCCATATCTTCTCTTGCTTTAAGTACTAGTTGGATATGAGCATCAGTCACAACTGCAGTAGATGTGAGCAGTAAAACATTCTGAAAGAGGAAATGATTGTCATAAGGAGCAGATGAATCAAGTGTATTTGGCTAGTTAAGCTTTTGATTTCCATACAGTACTTTACTGGTATGCTGATATTGGTACAATGATTAGACTGAAATCAAAAACAAGTTATGAGGCAAGAAGAGCGAGGAACTGTATACATAATAATGCAAACCTGGGACTAGCTTTGTGCTAAATTGACTCTTGTTATCAGTAATATGGCACAGATAAACCTGTCCTGAGCACAGTAAAAAAGTAGCCTGCCGCACATAATTTACTAAGAACCTCTTTTATCACCTTATCATTTGCGCTAGAGTTTCCTCTGCGTGTATATATACATATCTATCAACAAGGAAACTCAACATTTCAAAGGTAAGGTAAGATAAGATGCAAGTCACATCAGGTAACCAGTCAGGTAACTCCTTGCATGTAAACACAGACACTATAAAAGAGTGGTGTACATTAAAAAGAGGCAGTGAGCCTACTGCCCACTGGACAACAGAGAATATGAGCCCTTCGCAAACAGCTCTGGTGTTAAATAACTGTGTACAGCATGGCTATTTGGTTTTTACACTTGAGCCTCCCTTAGATCCAACAGTGGTCTTCTGGATAGATTTGTTTTATTATTTAGTTTTTCCCCCAGATCTGTTAAGAAATTCAAATGAAGCTAAAGACAGAACAAAAGCTTTCTCAGTGCCCACAAAATGTGCCTCAATCATTGTTTTAAAACTCTTTCTGCTGTTTAATAAAAGTTCTGTCTTCTTGACTGTGACCAAGGGAGGCAATGGGCCGGGCAGGACTAGTAGTGAAGACACAAACCGACTTAGATTTTGATTCTCATATTTCTTCCTCACCATTTCCTGTCTGCATGTGTAGTATGACATATACAATGCCAAAATGCAACACAATGAAAAACAGGAGAGAAAAAGACCAGGAAAAAATAATTTCCAAGTTTAAATCATAATTAATAGCCTGACTTTGGATAAACTGAGGTGGAGACTGTGTGTGTCAATGTGTTGACATCTGTGCATGCAGGGGCCTGTTCAAAGAATCAGGTTTACTCAGTTATCGGGAAGAGCTCTTTTTCCATCAGTCACTTTTCCAGGTATGAGGGAGTTTCTCAACAACAACCCACATAAATCAGTAAACCTGGTTCTTGGAAGAAGGCTCTGGTGCGTCTGTTTGGGTTTGTGCAAACCGACTGGTTGCTGTTCAATGATGAACTGCAAATCTTTTATAAACAAGCATAAATTATTGATGGAATGTAATTTAAACCTACAGAACATTCTGAATCATGAATTTGTAACTAAATAAATATAAAAAGTTATTATAGGTTCTGCTGTTTGTTGCTTCCTTGTTGGAGTTTTTCTATAGTTAATGGAAATATCTCCATTTCCTGATACAAATGGTCCGTTGTTTTGCAAATAGTTTAATCTCAGACAAGGAAATCCCTAAATATACAAAACTGCTCCTCCCTAGGCATTGCCCTTTATGTTCTTTGACAGGTTTATTATCTAGCAAGTTCAAGTAAACACAGTGGATACTTTGCTAATGTAAATCCGTTCAAGGACAGTTGGAATAAGAACATGTGTGTTTTGCTATTTTGTTGTAAAAATTCCAAGGAACATTTTCAAATTGACAAAAAAAAAAAAAAAAAATCACACACACATGATTGATATGCAGCACATGTTTTAGGCAGGACTCACTCAAGATGTGACCAAGGAACAAAGGTACCACTGTCGCTACACTATTAATGGTAAAAATGTAACGTTTGGTGTCTGCCATTTTGCAGAATTAATTCATTTTTCATTTTCATTTTTTATCAAATCTTTTTCTCATGTGGCCCAGGTGTTGGAAGTAGACTGCTACACATAACTTATTAAGACCCTCATAGTTTCAATTCAGGCAACACTTTTTACAGACTGCAGAAGGCTGAAGACATGAGAAGCTCACTGAAATTATAAGTTCTGTGCAATATTAACAATGCAGTTTCCTGAATTAAATAATATTAAAAACAGAATATTATTTTTACTGCTTATTTCTTGTATAGTTGTACAGAATAGTATTGTTTATAGTATAGTTTGCACTGTGTACATACATTGTATATATCTTGCTTTCTATTTATGTTATGTACAGTGTGTTTTCTTTTTTCTTTCTATTTTTGTGGACCCACTGCTGCTGTGTCAAAATAATTTCCAAGTCTGGGATCAATAAAGTAATCTTATTCTATTATATTCTATTCAATTCTATTCTATTCTATTCTAGCTAGTGCATTGCCTGTAGGAAGTCTGGACCTAAAATCCCCCCAAAAAACCCATAAAATCCGAGTAGGAAAAAGTTTGATTTTTTACTGTGAAAACCACTAATATGTTTAACAAACCATTTTTATTACTTATCATGCAAATATAAATTGTTGTTTGCTAAATTTATGCATAAGTGTTTGCAATTTACAAAGTTATATGTAACTATTTATATTTAAATGTAGGCGTTGCCTCAGGTCAGGGCTCCCTCAGCTCCTTCCAGCTGCACTGCCTTCTCCACATTCATCAGTCTCTTCATTGTTTTGACTCACTTGCCCCTTGCAGTCACTTCCGAGACAAAAGCCCGTTTTTACTGTTTCTTCCTGCACCAGACACAAAGCAAACGTGACGGCAATGTTCGCGAAAAAAAAGCATGGCGGACATCATTTACCGTAAGTCCGGTTTTGGACTTGCCGGTGCGTCGGTCAACTCAGGAGGTGGGCTGTGGGGTTGGGCTAGCAGCTAGCTACACACTAAACATCCACAGATTCCAATTCCGGAGGGTCAGTTTAGATGCACAGAACGGGACCGAACTGCCGGCAAAATCGTGGTCCAGCTCGCACCTGTGCAAGTATAAATCCGCTTGTTTCTTAAGGTATGTCGTGGAAGTGAGCTCTGCAGGCGTGGCTATGGTGTGCAGAGATTGGCTCTGGTGCACACGTGACTATGGTGGCTACGGTTAACAATGCTAACGGAATTCATAAAGCATTTCTGAAAAAATGTATCAACGTATCATTGTAGTCCAAACAAATATGATGTACACACACAGACAGACAGAGATTGCTTGCTTTTATAGAGAGAAAGTGCATGTCCACAGACAATTGAAATGCAGGTCATTTGCACTGTTTTCTTGCCCTTCTTCATTATTTGCATACAATCAAAATGCCCCTACCATGGTTTCTGACCTTCTGTGAATAACAGTCATAATAAAGTGTTTAGCATTTGTTTATAGTTGTGGTAATATTCACAGAACATCACGTGTTAGGTTAACAGGTTAGATAAGGTTCTCCATAACCCATCCATCCATCCATCCATCTTCTTCCGCTTTATCCGGTACCGGGTCGCGGGGGCAGCAGGGACACCCAGACTTCCCTCACCCCGGACACTTCCTCCAGCTCTTCTGGGAGGACCCCAAGGCATTCCCAGGCCAGCTGGGCGACATAGTCGCTCCAGCGTGTCCTGGGTCTTCCCCGGGGTCTCCTCCCAGTGGGACATGCCAGGAACACCTCCCGTGGAAGGCGTCCCGGGGGCATCCGAAACAGATGCCCGAGCCACCTCAACTGGCTCCTCTCGATGTGGAGGAGCAGCGGCTCTACTCCGAGCTCCTCCCGGGTGACAGAGCTCCTCACCCTATCTCTAAGGGAGCGCCCCGCCACCCTGTGGAGGAAACTCATTTCAGCCGCTTGTATCCGGGATCTTATTCTTTCGGTCATGACCCAAAGTTCATGACCATAGGTGAGGGTGGGAACGTAGATTGACCGGTAAATCGAGAGCTTCGCCTTTCGACTCAGCTCTCTCTTCACCACGACAGACCGGTATAACGACCGCATTACTGCGGCCGC
>JARJLU010019030.1:0-10091 GCA_030272975.1 Sparidentex hasta
TATATAATTTCGTTTGCAGCAGGATACTTTATTTATAATTACTGAACATGTTCCTATGTAAGCTCCCACATTGTGGGAAGGTGGAAGGGAAATTAATGCTGATTAATGCTGATTATAGCATCCTGCTGTTGACTAAATCAATAATTCTCAGGCACCAAGACAGGAAGATGAAGTGCATGTACTGTACATACTGTATGTGTGATTACTGCAGGTGTTGCACTGGAAGCTGGAAGGCACCTATAGTACTGAGCTGTGGGTAGTAGTTTAAAGAATGAGCTCATGGATACAAGCGGGTGAAATGTCGAAAGGAGCCAGTTGAAGTAGTCTTAGCATCCGCATACAATTCTTTTTTTTGGGGGGTCTTCTAGTTTTCTTTATCATCTGGCCTGAGAACGACTCAAATCCCCTGGTGGAAAGTGTTGCTGGGGAGAAGGACATCTGGAGTATCGTGCTCAGGTTGCTGCCCCTGTGACCTGACCACAGAGCAGACGAGCAGCTCTACGACTGGTTAAAACAGCAATCATATTTTTTTTCTTATCAAATATAGAAATGTATCTTTTATGTTTGTTTCTGTTTTCTTGGAAATGTTGAATGTCAGCAGCCACTCAAAGTGTGTTTCAATTAAGAACTTAAGCTAAACACATTTCTTGAGAGCCCTGAAACAAATACCAAAATGCTGCAACTGAAAACGCTGAGGGTTGGAATTGGGCATGATTATTTGCCATTTTACTATGCTATCCAATCATGACTGTAAGGGGATCCCCCTCCCTTTGAAACATTAGTGTGACTCACTGTAATGGGGCTAAATGACGCCTAAGTGATTAGACAGCTCACTCATGGTGGGCTGTGCAGTCTGACCGAGGCAGAGCAAGAGAGACTGAGGAGGAGCAGGAAGGCTGGAGCCCTGAGATAATCACAGCACAGTGCGAGCCCCCTCCTTCCTCCCATCTCTCTCCATTCACCTACCTGAACTGCTCAGCCACAACAGAGAGGAGAGCCATGGGTGAATTTGGATTTGGTCCCAGAAGACTCATCCACTCTCTCTTTCACCAGCTGTCTCTCCTGCATTAGCATTCCAAATGTGCTCTGACAATTCCACAATTAAGAACTAGAATGCTGCAATTAGTTCACTGTGTAGAGAGATGACCCAATTAGTGTTTACTTTACACAGATCGTATCACCTCCAATTTGTAAATGCCAACATCCTTTTTAGAGACAAAGGCAAAACTGATTTCTTCCATTTATTGAGATAGACCATAACTCCCACTGAGGTCACAGAGATCGAGTTTATTTATTTATTTCTTTTAACATTTTATCAATTTAAAGTGCAGTTCTAGAACAGAATACAAGTACAGAATACTTCAAAACTACCATCATAAACATTTATTGAATAAAAAAGTTAAATGTATTATGCATTATTCAGGGCAAATAATAACACAAAAAGAATATATATGACCAGGCCAAGCAACACTCATGGAAGCTAACAAACCTCCAAAGATATCTAGTATTATGCCTTATTTTCAAGAAGAATTATGTTGGACAAGAGGCTATTGTCACCACTGATGAGGACAGCAACTTATAACAACAGTGTTATTGGTCTTGGGGTAATTGATAAAAAGGAAAATGACTTACTAATTACTAATTTGTGTTGCTTGGGGGCTCTCCAAATAAACAAGGGCTCTATCTTACATTCAGCGCAGAGTGGCGCACCACACAGCGTAAGTGTCATGGCTAGTTTCAGACTGACACAGTTGTCATTTTCATGCCCATCACCCAACATTGTGTAAATTGCAAGTGTACTTGCCAACCTGTGTGCCCCAGGGCATGTTGGTCTTTAAATGAGGTGTGGTCAGGCGCACTGATGGTGGATTGCTGTAGAGGCAGCAGAAAGTTGGCTTGTGGCTTTGGGGTGAATAAACACTGCATGAACTGAGGGGTAAGACTATTAACTGCGTTTAGCCAGTGCTAGAGCTTCTGGAAAGTTTTGTTTTTGTGATGTATTTGAATCAAACAAAACACATATTTAACTATTTGTTTTAAATGTAAACTAAAAAAAAAAAACATGACATCCACCTGTCTGCCCCTCCCCCCCAGATGAGCTTCCTGCCTGGATGATTCAGTGCACATGCTTGCCTCTAAGCATCTGACATTTTCACTGACATCAAACAAGACCTGGCAACGGCTCTTCCTACCAATGATGACATTTGCAATGTACTACTTTTTTTCCCCTGGTCATCAATGTTGGTCCACCACAAGACAATACTTGCCTCTGTGCCATGCTGGGGTGAGTAGTTTCAACACCCTTCAATCCAATCAAACACCTACGCCGTCAAAACTCTGAAACTTTGCTATAATTAACTTTGCTCTCTGTAAGATCTAGAGCTGCACTCATTTGAACAGTGTTGGACATTCTGATATCACTAATTTGCTCTATGGTCATTCTTAACCATCTGTAGCAGGTCAGTACAGAGCATGTGGTTCTTTGACTTGACCCCGTCTAAGCCTGAAGGTCAACTCAATCACTAGCCCACACAGTTTAACACCTTGGACCATAAATGGTTATTGATTGTCACAGTGGGGCTTTGGTCAGATTGGAGCCACGTGCTCAGAAGCCACAGACTCCCAGTGTATGAAATTAAGCATAAAAAAAACAGATGCAGTATGTTCACCTGTAAAAGACAATCTCTCAGGGAGGCTAGGTCCGGTAGTTGCTACATTATCTGGATGTTAAGCAGAGTGAGGAACATGTGTGGTTTTATTTTATTAAAAAAGTGCCATCACACAGATCACCACTGTCATATCAGTCTGTCACTGGGTCCCAAAATATGACTTTTAACTTGTTTCTAGTGTGAATCAGCTTCTCTCAGAGAGTGTTGAAGGTCATTTGCGTGATACAAGTTAAGCTTTTGTACGTTGCAGAAACATTGGCAGCAGGAAACATCTTTTAGCCCCTGAGTGTTTCCAAGTGGGATTATTGTTGGCGCCGCTGTTGCAGAGACAACTGGATCATCACAAATAACACAGGATAAAACTAGACTATGTCACTCGGCTGGCCTGGGAACACCTTGGGATCCTCCCGGAGGAGCTAGAGGAAGTGTCTGGGGTGAGGGAAGTCAGGGCGGCCCTGCTCAGACGGCTGCCCCCGCGACCCGGGCCCGGATAAACGAGAAGAAAATGGATGGATGGATGGATGGATGGATGGACGGAACAAAACGTGAGTTTAATGGAATCATTTAGTCTATGATAGAAATGTACCGCTGGCAAATCTTCATTCACCAAGTGAGCATGTTTTAAACTTGCATAGTAATAGCAAAGTTTATAGGGAACTAATGTAAATGCTGATGTCTTCGTTATTCTATATCCAGTTCATTTTTCAATCGACATTCACAGTGTGCCTAGAAACTTTCTCTCCTTGGTACTATAAGTCAGCCTGCTATTAGGTTTGACCCACCAAATGTTTCAATTGCTTTTATTTTCTGGGAGGTAAAATGCTTTTTAAATATGCAGGATCTCTAATCATTAATTATCTTTATAATCTTAGCATGGCGGGCAAAGGGACACTGTGCAGGAAGTCAGTCAATTCAGGGAACCCTGGATCCTAAATTCTGAAGATGTGAGACGCTAGTGAAAACAGTAAGATAACAGTAAGATATTTTTTTCACACATTTCTTAAATCATAAACACAGGAGAAAAAAAACATAATTTAAATAGATCAGATTTAGAAAATTCTAAATTACCAGAATTTTTTTCTCACTTGCTTCTGTATAGTAATATTTTGCATCTTGATCAAGTTTTTCTACCATTTTGGTTTGGTACAAAGGTTATGTAGCATATACTGTACACTTACAGGATTATTTACATGTCAAAGACTACATATTTGTAGTCACATGACCTGTCAGGTGACCCCTCTGTACATACTTGTGAGGTGTGTTCTGTTTTATGTCTGCGTGTGCACCTGAAAAATCATGTTGAGATGTTCATAGGATCCGTACTGAGGGTGGAAGACTTATTAAACTTCATTTTTTCCAGCCCCTCATATTTTTCATGTTTGGATGTGCATGTTTTTGTAAACTTTTTTTTTTTTTTCAAAGGCTTAAGCTTCCCATTAGGATGCAGCATTAAGATCATTCATCATAACTCTTTATATTCTTATATTATATTTTCTCTAGTTTTTGTTCTGCAAGGGTCCTGGGGTCTCGTTTATAATATTGTGTATGCACAAAATGGGGCCTGAAAGAAACATGTGCCACCTCCCGTGCAAAATTTCTGGTCTATAAAAACAAACGGGAGAATGTGCACACCTTTAAGAAAACTCTGTCCCTTGTGAACCTGTGCAAACATTTTGGAGACAAGGTGAACTGAAGTTGAGGAAAACATGATGTTATTATCATCGGTTGTAGAAATCCAAGATTACATCATCATATATCACCAAAGAGTGAATACTCTACACATAAGTACCAGTCGTGTACTAATCATGCTAACCAATCAGACACGGCCCAAGGCGACTTTGTTTACACCTACGCCTTGTATCATTATTACTTGTTCAACTTGCTTGTTGTTTTGTGATAATTGTGTTTGATAGTTATATGCCCCATGCTAATTAAAAAAACTTGTCTTTTCATTAGAATATAGATCAGTTAATATTTTGATGGTATAGCAATGTGGTAATGCTCCATCTCATTTTAAAACGGTTACATAGTAAGTATTGAGCTGAAGCTTGACTTAAAAAAAAGAATCGCAAAATTGAATCAACGTAATTCACATTGCAAATTTATCATGGCCTGTGTTTTACATTTTTTACTTTTTCATTGTGATGTTGAATCCATCACCTGGGTTGAAGATTTTCTACGTCAATGTTACGATGAACCCCAAATTGTTCAGATGAGCAGGTGAGCAGTGACCAGTGTTGTAAAGTGCTTTGAGTGGTCAGTAAACTGGAAAAGTGCTATAAAAAGGCAAGTCTGTACACTGTACACTGAGCTGCTGTTAGGCGCCACGGCCACAACTTGACTGAATTCTGTGTGTGTGCATATCTTAGCAGCTTTGACTTGACACACTGTAAGCCTAAGGGCAACGTCAATTACATGTGTGGCTGATGTAAACAGTGGCCAACCACAGCTCTAATCTAAAATTGCTTTCACAGCACAGATTCCCTCAACACACACATTTAACTTTACCTCCTCAGGTAATAAATAGATACATGGTATATTGAAGTACAAGCACGCACCGAGACAAACACACATTCACCACAGATATTTCATCTTTAGCAGAAATATCAGAACAGTGACAAAATAGAAAATAGGAAACTGAAACTGTTAAACAAATTAGCATTATGTGTGATCAAATACAATGATCTACATTTCAAATAATGTTGTTGATCACATTACAACTTGTGTCACTTTTCTTGACTGAAGAGTCACTCCTGACATTCTGCCTTATTGCCTGTCATTTCAGGATCCCAAAGATAATCTAAAGATTACAACTCCCTATGTTTTTTTCTTTTTTCTTTTTTTCTTTCAAGAAAAGAACGCCACCTGCTGCTGAAATAAACTGGTCAGAGTCAACCAAAAAACACCTAAGAGCAAGTCTGCAATGAATGAGAAGCTGCTGGAAGACAGGTGTCAGTGTCCACAGTCAAGTTGAGCTGAGAGGCTGCTGTGCAAGACAGAAGCTCTTGATCCAGATGGGGCACCTTACGGCTCAACTGAAGTTTGCTGCTATGTTCTGGCTTCTCTGGTTTGCTGCACATTTCCCCCTGAAATATACTTACACTAAGAAGAGAATCACTCTTTTAAAACCCACACAGGTTAAACCCACATCGTAGTTCTAGCCAAGTGCACCTGTGTGAAATAATTTGTACCCCTGCATGTTTCTAAGGCAGAAACATCATATCTGTGCAAGAAAAATGATGCAAAAGCCTTAGCATGTCTGTTCTGACATCCCACAAGTGGCCAACCCAGGCTGCAATGCTTGTATTGTAAGACTACAGCAATCTGTTGTTTAGAGTGGAAAACAAAGTGATGACTTCACTGTTCTCATTCATGAATCACATTTAAAAATATTTGCCATGAAAGTGGTGCTACAGGAAAAGTCATGGTAGGGGTGGCTACCTATCAAATCCTGCACTGATTTTAAAATTTTACCCCTCACTTTCAAGATCCTTTACCTTTTCATCTCTCTGAACTTTGTCACATCCACACACTTTCCCACACTCTCTGATCCTCCTCTGTCATCCATCTGTCAACTTAACTACTATGGGGTCAAGAGCTTTTGGCTGCTCTGCCCCCCGCCTTTGGAACTCTCTCCCACCAAACATTCACACTTCCAACACTGTTTTCACCTTTAAATCCTACCTGACATTAACTATGTGATCACATTCTTGTTTATTGACTGTACTATTAGAGTTAGTCACATTCATATGTATTTATCTATATCTGCAAATTTGCACAACGTCTCTTAGCAAACTTACACGTCAATGTTACTTGATTTATATTGTTTGATGTACTGCTGTTGTGTTATGTGTGTCTTGTGAGGTGTCCTTGCGTGCTTTCAAAGGCGCCTTCAAATGAAGTGCATTATTAACTGAGGTTAATGTAAATTCAATTAACAAAGAATAAATAAACCCAACATCATATCACCTGTCTGTCGTGTCATGCATCTGAGTGCCTTGTTAGATAATAAAGCCTTGGTCATTGAAATTGGATTTAATCCCATCTGCACTCCTTCATAACAAATTTGATTTAGCTGAGCAGAAGGAAGGCCCGTCTATCAGCAGCTACTTCATTTCTGGATGAGGATGGTTTGGATCGAGGAAAACTAGAAAGATAGAGAGCAGCGTAACACTGCCTTTTAATTAAAGGAGTACATCTACAACAACACCTCCACTGTGCAATGTGCCTATGTGTGTCATGCACAACAGAAATGGGACTTGTGGTGAAAAGGAAAATCTTATTTAGATTTAATTTTCTGATGGGAGGTATATGAACAGTACATCAGTCAGGCACACTTATCAAGTCTTTAGGCCAGAATGAGTATTTCACACAGAAAAGGACAGTCAGATAGCTGAGGACTAATAAAAGGAGTTAAGGGTCATGTGACCTAGTGTTCAGTGGTTGGTGGAAGTCTCTTGTGTCATGAGAATGACAGTAGTAGATAGAAACCATCACTATGCTCTTTAATTTCAGCTATGAAATCATTGACTCCCAGGTGAAAAATATTCTTTCTCATCTATGCATTCGACTAAACCTTCATTCTCTGTGTTCACATTTGCAAATTACAATGCAGAACCCACTGACAAATGTAACTAAACATTTTAACTGTGTCTGAAATTAAGAATATGCTGAATTTCAGCATTTTTTTGAACTTCTAGATAGAAATTTTATGCAGGAGCAAGACAGGTAATAAATACATCACTGCATCAACACCATGAGCCCTTGCAGAACCTGATGTAACAGGAGAAATCATTGCACATAATGTAATACGTGTCTGACTGGTTCCCACTCACAGCCTTAAAACCTGCTGAATTAGAGCAAATGCAACTTTGTCCATTTCCAAGTTCAGCATCCAACTCTGCATCCAATAAGGTTGTTTCTGTTAATTTGAACCAAAACAGCAACACTGAGGATCTTTGAAATAACTTAAACTGACCCACTCAAGTTTTCCTCCAACAGTCCACAGCAGTCAGCCATTAGTCCATCCTGCTATCGCTTCAGATCCAAGGAGTGAAATTGAGACTGCTGCTGTGTAGACTTTGTGACTGTGAGAGTGAGAGGTGATCTTTCTGCTTGCAAGCACTTTCCTTAAACCCATTTTTTTTCATTTCTTCCTGTACCAAACATGATGGCAATATTCCGGATCTTAAATTATTTATCATGAGTCTGGTTTCACTTGGCCTATCAAAACAATTGGTACATAGTTTGAGGTCCGCACTTTCACACAAGTTGAAATGGAGACTCAGCGAGGCTGTACCTGGGTCACATGATTTGGAGGCACCATTGACTTCTGAGGTTTAAAGTTACTATGACAGCTCTTCTGGTGAGTTTGATATTAATCCAAGCATTTTGTAGTAGAGGTCATTACAGTGAATAATAGCAGAACAAAGTTTAAGGAACATTACACTGAATTCATTGGCTTGAGATGGATGGATGGATGGATGGATGGATGGATGGATGGATGGATGGAAATTACATTTTTTGAAAAAGGTCAGAAAAAAATCCAAATTTTGAGTTAAAGCTGTAGTCTGTAGCTAGTTTTTTTGTAACATTTGCTCAAATTCTTATGATCTGACAGTAGAATAAGATAACTGAGAAAAAAATCTACTGTCTGTGGGTCCACCCAGCGATTGTAATTTTGTTTGGTAGAACACACAGCTCCCGCATCAACACAACCAATCAGAGTCAAGGGGAGTGTCTGAGAGGAAGTCCATATAGCAGCTACATCACTAATTGTGGGGAGCGCATATGCTCACACACACAATGCATATTGCTCCGTGGTGTCGCTGGCTGCAAGCAGCACACACGTGCATGCACACACACACACTGCCGCCCGACACATGGCTCTACAACACACACACACACACACACACACACACCCCCGCCTGACACATGGCTCTCTGACACACACACAATGCATATTGGTCCATGGTGTCACTGGCTTCACAGCACACATGTGCACGCACGAACGCATGCACGCACACACACACACACACACACACACACACACACACACACACACACCCCGCCTGACACATGGCTCTCTGACACATACACACACACACACACACACACACACAATGCATATTGGTCAGTGGTGTTGCTGGCTTCACAGCACACATGTGCGAGCGCGGGCAAACACACACACACACACACACACACACACACACACACACACACACACACACACACACACACACACACTACCGCCCGGCACATGGCTCTCCGACACACACACACACACAATGCATATTGCTCCGTGGTGTTGCTGGCTGCAAGCATTACACACATGTGCACACACACACATACACACACACACACTCGCCCGACACGGCTCTCTGACTTGTTCACGTCGGAGTTAAAAACATCCCGTAATTCATTCCCTTAACTGTTAAGTAGGGTAACCAAGGGTGCACACTGATTCATCACACTATTTCCTGTATACATACATACATACTCACACAATCAGCACACACTCAGTGCTGTTTCCTTTCATCACAAGGTCTTTGTCAACCACATTTTATGGCCTTTCACTCCTCCCTCAGCCATCTTAACCACCAAACTGCTGCAGATTCATTTTGTCAGGGAAGCTAATGGCTAGCTCTGGCTTCATCTGATTGGCCCTTGTATCCAGGGCTTTGTCTGATAGGCTAAATGTTGGCCTGCTCAGTGTGCATGCATGGCACATGTAAACAAAAGTATTTTTCTTATTCATTGTGTCATGCAGTCTTTTTTAATCACACACGTTCATATCGCGATGACGATGAAAATTCGATTTTTTGGGCAGCCCTAAAACAAATAGTGCAAAGAGAGAAAAGGATAGTATACCAAATAAAAAACTGAATAACAATATATGCATATATACAGTGAAAAAAAAAAAGAAAAACAGAATAAAGATATGTAAGTATTCAATGTATAGAGAAAAGAGAGAAGTAGCAGCTTACAAACCAGGGCATTGCCTCTATGAAAATGTACAGAAAGCCCACAATGTCATTTGGTACCAGATTGGTTTCGAGAGTGATGATAGGCTACATAATTATCGACAAGTTTCCTCCCCATGCAGCTCACCTGCTGTTGCAAAAACTGAGTCAGAAGTGAAAAAAGGAGGGCAGGCAAAGCAGTGTGTTAATTAAGGTGGTCAATTAATGCAACATTATTTAGGCAAACATTTAGACGGGGGCTGCACAGTGGCGCAGTGGTTAGCACTGCTGCCTCACAGCTAGAAGATCCCCGGTTCGCGTCCCGGTTGGGTCGTCTGGGATCTTTCTGTGTGGAGTTTGCATGTGCATGCGTGGGTTTTCACCGGGTACTCCGGCTTCCTCCCACAGTCCAAAAACATACTGAGGTCAATTGATAATTCTAAATTGTCCGTAGGTGTGA
>JARJLU010019031.1:0-26542 GCA_030272975.1 Sparidentex hasta
GCTTTCCCATCCCTTCTCCTCCCATCCTTCGCTTCCTTCATCCCCCCTTTCCCTTTTTCTCAGACCACTGTGTTCTTGCCTCCTCCTCCTCCTCCTCCTCCTCTTCTTCTACTTCTTCTTCTTCATCTTCTTCCCTCTCTGGCTTCCTTCGGGCACTTCTTCCACAGATGGGGAGCTCCATAAGAGACGGGAGGAATTGTATCTCTGCTCAGTTTGCCACAGGCACTCCTCAATATTTAATCAGGAGTGCATTTGTTTGAAGAGAGCTCCAAGTATGTGTGTGCGTGTGTGATAAAGAAAGATGTCTGACCGTGTGTGTGTGTGTGTGTGTGTGTGTGTGTGTGTGTGTGTGTGGACACTGGATTTGTATGCAGGAGAGGCAGATAGAAGTGTGTGGTGACAGTTTTGGGATGAAAGGCTTCCTCCAGTCGTGTGGTAATTGGTTTACTATCTCCCCTCCCTGTTTCGGCCCCCTCGCTCCCCTCACTCTCTCTTTCCCATCTTCTCCTTCACTCCACTTCCCCTCCCCCCACCATCCATTCTCTTCCCTGTGCATCATCACGTAACCCTGGTGTGCTGTATAGCACTGCATGTGCTCTACTATGTAGGGCTCATTCCTTCAAATGCTGTACAATCAGGTTTGTTTGATTTTGCTGTGTGTGCATATGTGATGTATGTGTGTGCATGTGTGTGTATGTGTGTGTATGTGTGTGTGCGTGTGTGTCTGTGTGTGTGTGAGCGGCTGGTCCTAGTCGTCCTGAGGGACCACAGATCAGCATATTTCATCATCCTCCAAGCAGCCCAGAGTCCCCTTCTCTGCTTCTGCTTCCTCAGCAGTTCAACAAACACAGAGTATTTTCCTTATTTCTCTCTTTTACCTTTAGGCAGCGACTCGAGCTGTGAGTCTAAATAAAAATGTTGCTGCTTTTTATTCAGATTTACTGTAGAGCTTCTGAAGCTCCTCATCATGTGATGGACACTGAAGTCCGTCAGCATCTGGACCTCCAGTGGTGGACTCAGGATGTTTGAGGGGTAGACAACGACAAAGGGGCACCAGCACCCATTCCACCCCAGAGGGCTCCTTGTCATGTCTTACCACAGAGGAATCCAGGAGGACACTTTGGCTGCATTTATCCAATGACCCTTTCCAGGGTGGCGGGGGGCTGGAGCTGCAGGGTGGCGGGGGCTGGAGCTGCAGGGTGGCGGGGGGCTGGTTCATCACAGGGCAACATATAGAGACAAACAACCATTCGCACTCACAGTGGCTTGTTTCGGTGTAGGCTCATCTCTGTGGCCTCTCTGACGGTCTCCCCCTCAGCAGTAATCTCTCCTCACAGCTGACTGTAGCTTCACAGCTTCTCCTCAGAAGGCAGTTATCTGAACAATGATCAGAAACAAGGTCCGATTGGTTTGGGTTCTCAGTAACTGTGTTCAGCTGTCCTTTCGCACTTCGGCAGATTATGACACGCACTTCTTTGTCATCTCCTTGGAGAAACGGTTGAACTAACTCTGCAACAATAACTGTGTCAAATCTCGAGTGAAACTAGTATTTTGCCATGAAACTTAAATTCTTAAAGGCCTACAGAACTCACAGTCCTCAGTCATCCTCCAGATATCTTACTATGAGTAACAGGCCGGACGTGAGCGTCAGGATGGTTTCAGTGTTTCACATGAGAACACTCTCACTGGTTTGATTTGAGGAGATGATGTCACGTTTTTTAACCCCTTTAACCTCAATATGTTCACTGTATTGTATAGAATTTAGAAATTCCAATATTGTCAACACTACCATGAACGGTTCTGCTTGAGTCCTGCAGATCCAGCAGATGTTGACTGGACAGCAGCTTTTCTTTATCCAGCCGTCTTTTGTTCTGACTGAGCGACTTGTCATGGCAGAACCACACACTCTACCTTTACACAGGTAAACCAAAGAAAGCTGAAAATGAGCGTGAGACGGACCTGATCTTCACTACATCATGAAGGATTTCATAACAAAGTAGATCAGGCGTGCGGTGCTTCTGTCTGCGTTGCTGCAGCAGCCAACATTATGTTGTGCTCATGTTATCATTGTGTTCAGTTACAGCCAATCACAGGGCTCTGTTGCTGCTGACAAGCTTTTCTGTATCTATTTGATTTGATGTGAAAACTCCAGAAACACGTCTTTGTTTAGCAGTTGGCATGTTAAATCAGTTTCAGTGTCATGCAGCCGTCTGAATCTGATGCTCAGTGGAGAGTGACACCTGGTTAATCCTGACGGAGCTCCATCACAGTGTGTGAGTGAGTGATGTGGTCAAGAGGAACGAGACAGCAGCACTACGATGGACAACAGTACAGACAGCGGCTACAGTAAGCCATCATTGTGTGTCTGTGTTGAGATTTGTCACGCATCACTGTTCTTTTCCCTTGTGTGAGTTCAGCATCAGTTTAACATGTTCATGGATGAAATGTTAATGTGTGTGTGAGTCTGTGTGTGTGTGTGTGTGATTCAGCTGTCAAACTGTGTGCACATCGGTCTATTACCTCTGACAGCGATGGTGTTGGTATAATCTGAGTCCCTGAAAGGGGCCAATTATCCCAGATTACAGATCCTATCAGGAGAGCGGACTCGACATCTGAGTTACACAACTGAACTCGCTGCACTCGATCTGGACTCGGCTCACAGTTACGTCCTCTTGAGTATCAAGCTCAGATCCTCGTGGATCTGCTGAACTGAAATTAATTATCTTTCAGATCATACTTACTTGTAATCTTTTATCAGTTAACTCAACTTCCAAAGAGGGCTGACATCCTTTTCAAACCATGCATTGAAATCCTTTAGAATAAGAGCTTCTTATTAAAAGCACATGCAGGCGGTTTCAGATTAAACATGAGAACAGTTTACACATTAATGCTGTTATAATACTGTGTCCAGTGCATATTAAAAAGGGCTTTTAACCTCTTTTTAAAGAACACAATCCAGTCTTATCCTTTCTCTTTTTAACAACACAAGAACAGTACAAACATGGTATTTCAGTATGAAAATATAAAATAATTGAAATGATCAATGATAAAAAAAGATAATACACCTTTTGATTCGTGTTGTTAAAATGGAGAGAGGAATGTCGTCACCTTTTGAGTTGTCACTTTGGAATTTAAAATAAGTTTAAATTGTGCTTTTTCCATTTCTATACATGGAAGTGTTTGACGCTCGTGAAACACTTAAACACTCATCTCAGAGCTGATCTCAAGTCTGATTCTTAAAGGAGCTCTAATTCTTTCGGTGACTCTGGCGCCCCCTGTGGATGAAAGTGTTCCTCCGCCTCATGTAAAGATCGTGATCAGTGAGACAAAACTTTAACATCGTGTGTGTATGTTTGGAAATGTAAGATCAATAACTGTAAAATGCAAAACGTATCACAGTAAAGACTGTTTTAGAGCCGTGATGTTGGAGCAGCCTACAGAGGAGCTGTCCTCAGGAGGCTGCTGAACGTCTTTCCACTCAGGCAGACAGAAGCATCATTATTAAACTGAGACGATCAAAAACAACTAAAGTTCCTTGTAGTATGTTTGACAAACACTGTTGTTTTGCTCCATGCGCCAAATAAACGACCATAAGTGTTGTGCAGCATCGATACCTGTTCTACAGCTGAATTCACATTAAAAGTTTGATATATAAACTCAGTAGGTTTGTGTGTCTGTGTGTTACCATCACAGAGACACAGCAGGCTGGACCGACCGTCACCAGGCAGCAGTGGAATAACAGACGGTTGTCAGGAGCCACTTCTCCTGCTGGTCTGGCTCCCATGCAAACTACGACTCATGAATATGTGTCTCAGAGCGCCGACCGGGCAGGAAGTGAGGTGTCCGGCAGCAGGAAGGGAATTCCCCAGATTCTTAAAACGACATCATAACATTCTGTTAAAGGAGCATTGCAAAGACATTTAAATCAGAGAGGAAATCTCTCACCTGACTAATAAACTAATAAATGAATCAACAAACTGACAAAACAGTTTCACTCTGTTTCACTTTGTATATATGTGGCGGACCCTGCCACCTTTGTAGCTTCAAACAGTGTTCTGGATGCTCTGAGCACGGGTTGTTTATTCAGTCATGGAGAAAATCAATATTTCTGAGGTTGTAGTATTACCTCATTAATATGGTAAATGTCAGTAATATGTCATAAACAACATAGTGAAGAAGCGTCTTGATGAGACACTGAAACAAGTCCAGTGTGGTCCATGACCCGGAGAACCTTCACCCTGCTGTGAACATGTAAATATTACTCTCAGTCTGAATCCTTCTGTACAACTTTCAGGTCTGCACCGAGGACACCAGGTGTTTCACCTGGTTAAGGATCGGGAAGGAAGTCAGTCTCACCTGTACAAGAGATTTTAATCTCAACATGACTTTCTGGTGAAATAACACACTCTGCAAACAGCCTCAACCCTGCAGACAGACCTGCTGTCTCACCTCCCAGAGGAGACAGACCTGGTGTCTCACCTGTCAGAGGAGACAGACCTGGTGTCTCACCTCCCAGAGGAGACAGACCTGGTGTCCCACCTGTCAGAGGAGACAGACCTGGTGTCCCACCTGTCAGAGGAGACAGACCTGGTGTCTCACCTGTCAGAGGAGACAGACCTGGTGTCCCACCTCCCAGAGGAGACAGACCTGGTGTCTCACCTGTCAGAGGAGACAGACCTGGTGTCCCACCTCCCAGAGGAGACAGACCTGGTGTCTCACCTCCCAGAGGAGACAGACCTGGTGTCCCACCTCTGAGAGGAGACAGACCTGGTGTCTCACCTGTCAGAGGAGACAGACCTGGTGTCTCACCTCTGAGAGGAGACAGACCTGGTGTCTCACCTCCCAGAGGAGACAGACCTGGTGTCTCACCTCTGAGAGGAGACAGACCTGGTGTCTCACCTCCCAGAGGAGACAGACCTGGTGTCTCACCTGTCAGAGGAGACAGACCTGGTGTCTCACCTCCCAGAGGAGACAGACCTGGTGTCCCACCTGTCAGAGGAGACAGACCTGGTGTCCCACCTGTCAGAGGAGACAGACCTGGTGTCTCACCTGTCAGAGGAGACAGACCTGGTGTCCCACCTGTCAGAGGAGACAGACCTGGTGTCTCACCTGTCAGAGGAGACAGACCTGGTGTCCCACCTCCCAGAGGAGACAGACCTGGTGTCTCACCTCCCAGAGGAGACAGACCTGGTGTCCCACCTCCCTCACCTGTCAGAGGAGACAGACCTGGTGTCTCACCTGTCAGAGGAGACAGACCTGGTGTCTCACGTCCTTCAGCTCCTCTCCTGTGTCAGCTCACCTGGCTCAGGTCACAGGTGGAAGAGGACGCCCAGCCCCACCCTGACACATCCCCCCTCCCATACTCTCTGTGGCAGCTCTTTGTTTACCTATGGAAATCTGAGCCAGGTGATGTGATGACGTAGCCCTACTGCTGTTTCCCCCTCCCCCCTCAGTCTCTCACCTTAGGACGGTGATGACGTGTGACTGAATACTCATCAAACTGAAGCTGGGATGTCAGCAGGACCGTTAAAATGTGACGTTTTGTAAACGTACTTCGCTCTTTACCTTGTCAGAGCGGCGACAGAGCGAAAGGTGGAAGTGATGCAACGTTTCTGTGCACCTGTGACCCCCTCCCCCCTCCTCCTCCCCTTCCCCCTCCCCCTGCCTCCCTACACGCACATCCACGCACCAACCTGGTAGTCCCGAGGAGCGGGACGCGCGATCCGTTGGGTGGAGCAGCAGCGTCGCGTGCTGCGGAACACACTCAGTAGGTCGAGTGGGCGCGCGCGGTTCGGTTGCAGATGCAGGTCGCGGAGTGTGAGCGCGAGGCGGGGGGAAATGGCGAACGGGCGCGGGCGGCGCTGCGCCTCGTGAGGATACAGTAGAACCCGGAGCGGCGGCAGCGGGACGGAGCACCGAACCATGGAGGACTCCGAGCCCGCAGAGGACGGCTTGCTCGCCGGCTTGCGGTGGAACCGGAGCGCACGGGACCAGGCTCAGCTCAAACACAAAATCCGGGATCTGCCGGGGTTACTGAAGCACGGGCTGCACCTGCGGAAGAAGAGCGTGAGTGTTGAAACCTGTCCCTCCGTCTGTCCCTGTTCTCCGTGTGACGATCTGTCCAGCCTTCAGTCTGCGCGAGGCTGTTTCATAACCCCGTCACGACTCAGGTGTTTTCATTTTGATACGAGCGTTACTGTCGCAGTGTGTGTGTGTGTGTGTGTGTGCGCGCTCTACATCCATAATAACCAATTGCTGTTGGACATCATACCTTCACACTCCGGTAGTCAAGGCAACACTTCCACCCCCCAACACACACACACACACACACACACACACACACACACACACACACACACACACAGCCAACAGACATGTATATGTGCATGTTTCTACACAATGTGCAGCTACCAAACTACCTGTCATTTGAATTATTGAAGACTAGGAGAAGGTGGAAATGGGCCTCAGATTCTGAGCGGTTCTGAGAGATTCTGAGAGATTCTGAGTGGTTCTGAGCGGTTCTGAGTGGTTCTGAGAGATTCTGAGCGGTTCTGAGAGATTCTGAGTGGTTCTGAGAGATTCTGAGCGGTTCTGAGTGGTTCTGAGAGATTCTGAGCGGTTCTGAGAGATTCTGAGCGGTTCTGAGAGATTCTGAGTGGTTCTGAGTGGTGATGTCTTTTCACAGCTTGGACATTCAGTTTAGGATGGATAAAAGAGGCAAACAGCAGATCTTCACATGTGAGGAAGCTGGAGACGAAACATATTGTGAATTTTTGTTTGATCAAACATTAACTCATCAAATGATCCCGTAATGATTTCTGAATGAACAGTCAGTTATTTTTGCCTTTATTCCTGAGTAAACGACATCACCGGTCCAAATGGGCCAAGTCTGTGAATCGGCCATCTGTAGGCCACCTCCCGGGTCCTCTGGTTCTGCTTTGTGTCTGTCGCTCTGCTGGGCAGTAAATGTGTGTCTCCTGATGTGAAACCAACACACCTGACAAGACAAATATCTGCTCGAAGCATCAGCTCTGCTCATCTTCATCTTCATCTTCATCGGCGGCGGCAGCCAGTTGAAACCGTCCCTGATTCCCTGTGTGGCATCAGAGACACTGTGCCAGGACTTCCTGTCCCAACAGACCCACATGTGATAAATAGATGCAACCTTTGTTTCGTGAAGCTGTAGAGGAACAGCTGGTGTCACGTCACAGCGTGATGTGATGTTTGAATCAGCGCTGATAGTTTGTGTTGACTAATCAATGAAAGTACATCCTGTAATGAGTTCTAGTCCAGAGAAATAACACCGTATAAAGAATGGATTACTTCACACAGTGTGTGTGTGTGTGTGTGTGTGTGTGTGTGTGTGTGTGTGTGTGTGTGTGTGTGATGAGGTGTGTGTCAGTAGTGTAAAGGTATGGCTGTTCTGTGCAGACTGGTTCTCTCAGGCGGTTGGCTGTGCTTCACCTGGTGCAGACACAATCACACTTGTTTTTGTATATGCACATGTGAATTCTGCAGACAGGTGAGGAGAAGATCTGCCATGCTGTGTGTTTGTACTCAAAATAGCTAATGCTAAATGCTAAAAGTAAACGGGTAACATGAGCTCAGATGACGTCGCCCCTTACAGGTGGACACCTGTGCACATCTTTTATCTCTTTCTTTGTTTTCTTCTTTCTTCTTGTATTTCCAGTCCTGGAAAACCTCAAAACCTCTCACATACAGTTTTTCACATGTGTGCGCCGACAGCTGAAACTTGTGTTGTACAAAGACTTCTGTCGCTTTAGCTTCCAACCTGCAGCAGCCTCACCTTTAACAGTCCTGTCTCACATTGTCCTCTGTTGTGACTTGCTCTGGTATTCAATTATTAGTCCTATATTGGCCAAGATTTGACAGGAGCAGAGAGTTCTGCTCAAAGGTACGCTTCACCTGCTTTTCAACTCTGATTGCACCTGTCAGGGTGCTACATGCAGAAGTCAGGCTGAAGTTTGAATCAGGTCAAGTCAGGTCAAAGTTTATCACAGCCCAGCATCACAAAGCATGTCTGAAAGAGCTGCACATGTACACATCACAGAAATCAAACAACAAAATGCTCCAATGTATTAAAGGGAGATAAATGACTTAAATGCATCTAAAGCTGGATATGTGTCACACACACAACACACACAAACCATGAGCAGCATCACTGGAGAGAGAGCTGTATGAGGTTCTGACCTGAGGCGGGGCGGCCGTAGCTCAGGTGTAGCTGTAGCTCAGCTGTACCTCAGGTGTAGCTCAGGTGTAGATGTAGCTCAGCTGTAGCTTGGCTGTAGCTCAGGTGTAGCTCAGGTGTAGATGTAGCTGAGCTGTAGCTTGGCTGTAGCTCTGGTGTAGCTGTAGCTCAGGTGTAGCTGTAGCTCAGGTGTAGCTCAGGTGTAGATGTAGCTCAGCTGTAGCTTGGCTGTAGCTCAGGTGTAGATGTAGCTCAGGTGTAGCTCAGGTGTAGCTGTAGCTCAGCCATAACTCAGCTGTAGTTGTAGCTCAGGAGGTGGAGCAGGTTATCTAGTTATCAAAAGTGCATGTCAAAGTGTCCCTGAACAAGAATCTTATGTGTGTGTGCGTGTGTGTGTGTGTGTGTGTGTGTGTGTGTGTGTGTGTGTGTGCGCGTGTGTGTGTGTGTTGTAAATGTGATCAGTAGACTGGATCAGCACTATAGAAACTATACACAACACATCTGTAACTGCCCACACAGAGGAGAGGAGGAGGAGGAGAGGAGGAGGGGAAGAGGTGAATATTTCCATCTGACTGGTGAAAAGACGTGTTCACAGTTTCTTTTGAAAGAGTCGGCGGAGCCTCTTCCATTTGGTAGGAAGAAGAAGCGAGGCTTGTTAGGAGAAGAGCCACGAACGTACTGATGTGTGATGTATTGTTGGCAGGGCTCCACACTGATTCTTCACACTGGTTGCACAGCACCGTTTTTTATTTTATTTTGGTGCACCAGCACATAATGAAAGTTCATCCAATAACACTTAAGATTAATTCTCACACAACAGCTTTTTGTTGCCTGCAGGAGCTCTGTGAGGAGCTGTGAGGAGACGCAGCTGGACTCAGGAGGTGAAGCTGTCGGCAGCCAACAGCTGAAATGATCTTGAAATAAGAACATGATGCGATTAGACTACAAAAGGAACACATGCTAGTTTTGTTAGTAACAGCTCAGTCAGGTCTCAGATTCGATACTTATTGATCAGACACATTTGCGTAGTGGGACAGAAGCACAGTGGACTTAAAACACACATGTATGGACCCCCTGCTGAGGAAATGCAGCCATTGGTTGAGGTGGCCACAGACAGATGCTGACAGAAGCTGATTGGTCGAAACATGTTTGGTACTCTGGACTGTTAGCTTTGGCTGGATTCTGTTGCTGCTACCAGAACATCGGAAGAATCAGTGTTTGTGACAGCGTGACACATCTGGAAACATGTGACCAGCGAGGCTTTCTAGATGCTCACTCTGTTTTATGGTGTTGAAAATACAACACCATCTTTCTACTTTTATCGATTTGAATGACTAACATGAATAGAATGGATCATGCGGCCCCCAACACAATCCTGAATTCTCATTTTTAAATGTGACATCTGGATGTGTATCACATAAAACAGCCGTTACACTTGTGTTCACTAAAAGCTTGAACACAAACTAGACATACAATACTTCCACCCACAAACACAACATGTAAATGTGCTGAACAGTATGCTGCTCAAAATCATTCAGGCTGTAAAATGAGATTATGAGTCATGATGTGAGTTTACAGGCTGTATGATCACTGTCTTAGAGGAGAAGTGATAATATTCCTCAGAAGCATTATACATGCAGCAAACACAAGCTACTGATGTGTTTTTATGTCTGACAGCAATATCTCCCATCCAGAACTGCATTAAACATCCAGATCAGAATTATGGAGAGAGAGAACCTCCACAGATCCTCTCAGCTGAACCAACCTGCACATCACAGAACAGCTCAGACCAACAACTAGTCAATCTGCTCTTCCAGATACGAACGATGCACCTGGATGCAACACTCATAATACAAGACAGGAAACAAGGACCAGACGATCTTGAGAGCATCTTTATTATTATTATTATTATTATTATTATTATTATGTGTTATTTATTATTATTATTATTATTATTATTATTATTATGTGTTTAACCCACAAAAGTGTTGATCCGTCTTACAAACCGACGTGGGTGAAAACATCAGGTCCTTTGCAGAGGTAATGATTAATCGATCAAAACGTCCATGAACCGTTTTCTGTTGATGGATAACTTGTTATGAATCACTACGCTGCAGCGTGGAGACGCCAGAGGTCATGTGTCTGCTGGCAGGTAGCAGCCCGGCGTGTGTGTCTTTGTGTGTGTGTGTTGTGTTCATGTAGCTGCTGCGATGTCTCCATTTTGACTTCCTCGTCTGACGGGTCTGTGCAGCAGTCGTCAGCTCAGTGTGTGTGAGGAGGCAGACCTGCTGCAGCTCTGCTCTGCCTCAGCATCTCATCTGAGAGTGATCCATTTCCTTCACATAATGACCTCACTCTGTCTCTCTGCAGCTCATGCCTCCTCATTCATCTCCTCCTCTCTTCTTCTTCTGTCACTCTCTTTTGGCCTCCGGTGTAGCGACGGCAGTGGGCTGTCCACCTGTGACGGAGGAGTGTGTGTTTGTGAGGCTCACAGGAACGTGGCCAGTGGATATTCCTCTCGTATGAATGAAACGCCTCCTCCTCCAGCTCTGGTGTGTCTTGAGTGTGTTTGTGAGAAGAGATGACGGAGGAGAAACAAAGAGCTCTCCAGAGATCTGGATTCACCAGACAGGGAGACAAAGAGATGGAGAGATAAGATAGAGTGACCAAGACAAAGAGAGAAGGAAGGAGGACGACAGAGAGAGAGAGAGTCACAAACACTTAATGTAGTGTGTGTGTGCTCGGCTGGCTGGTGTGCCGTCGACGCTGCACGTCTTCAGACACAACGCCCCAAATAAGCCCTCGTCTTTACTGATATCTGGAGGACGTCTGCACGGAGCTGCTGCTTTTTCACAGGCAAAAACTTTTAAAAACGTGTTGCATTGTGGGTAAATCTGAAACCCCAGCCTTGGGTTTTATTGTGAGTGAGGAAGAACTCTGTCACCTCCAGCTACCTCTGTGATCTTTCATTTTGAATATCTGTGTTCCAGTCGGGCTGCTACTAGCTTTGGCTGAAAGTTTAGAAACATCTAACATCCACCATGTCCAGGTCTGTATTTTGAAGGAGATGCCGCGATGGCCTCACCAAAAAAAGGCAATAGACTGATAAAGAGCTTAATAAAGCTAAAAACAGGTGCACATAAAAAACAGGTGTGTACACAGAGCAGTATCAAACATCCTCACATCCTCGTCCAAGCTTTGACTTTCATATTGTCACTGAAAAACATTTTCAGTCTCAAGGCTCATTCGTGCACAGTTTTTAGATACGGACCGAGACGATTTTCCTTACTCTGCATTCATTTCATCTGGATCTCTGCATGTGTTCTGATAGCCTGGCGGATACGAACCTCCGGCAGTCGTGGGGGCAGTGTAGGAGTGTAGCCAACAGTTCAAGCAAATCACGATCACAGGACAAGAGAAGAGAAGAGGATCTGAAAATGGCAGCAGGTTATGTTGGTGATGAACATTTTAAGCATCAGTAGGATGTTACTTCACCTTTGGCACAGTGACGGTTAACACAGAGCAGCTGGCAGACGGGACGGGAAGTGTGACAGAGATATTGAACTATAGAGGTGCAGAATTGTTTCTTTTGGCAAGGTTAAGGGTTTCCCTTTATTTCCAGTCTTTATGCTAAGCTAAATTAATTGTCTTCTTCCTGTAGCCTTATCTTCTGAAACCCTCAGCAAAAAGCAAATATGCATATTTCCCAAAATGTGTGTGTGTGTGTGCGTGCGCGCGCGTGTGTGTGTGTCAGACAGTATCATGGCTGTAGTGAGGATCACACTCACGCTCGTCATCTCTCCAATCATCCCTCTATCTCATGTTTCGCAGCTCAGAGCCACAGCCGTGGATTTCTCCCGCTCTCCGTCTTTGTCTTACAGTTTTCTTTTTTTCACGATTACAGTTAAACTGATCTGTCTGTCTCTCCTGCCTCGGCTGTCTTCCTCTCCACCTGTCTTGCTCACACCTCAGTCATACATCTACAGACTGTTTGATTTGTTTCTCTCTTCTTCCTCGGCCTGTAGCCCAACACATTTGTGTTTGTCCATCTGTGTCAGTCGGCTGCTAAGGTGCTTCATCAGATCTCCCTGTTTCTGTCTCCGTCCTCATCTGATGGTTTGTTAATGTCAACCAGCGAGCGGTGGAGGGCAGCACCACAGGCTCCGTTTTGTATGTGAGGGTTTCCAGAGGGAATCAAACCCACAACTCTATCAGTGATCCTGCTTCACAGTGCACTCACAGACCAGTTGCACTCGTATTGCAGGTTCTCTTCTGTCTGTATTTTAACGAAGGCTGGCAACGTGATCATCATCCTAATGCAAGCCTGCAGTTTGCATTTTGATCAGCGCGCTCTCAGAGGAGTTCTTGTAAAATGGACAGATTATTTTTCGCCCTCATGCATGTTCAGATTTTTTGACAGCAATCAACAGATTGTACAAATCTCTGTAAATAATCTTTGACAGCAATTACAGCGTTTGAGTTTTGAGTGTGTGGATACAACTGGACACCAGATTTTCCCTCGTCAGTACAAAACTGCTCAAGTTGGGTCGGGTTGCACGGAGAGAAGACTCAAGGTCCAGCATTAGATTGGCTGATTGAGTCTGTCCTGATAGAACTGTGTTGCTGTCGTCGATGCACTCTTGCCTTGGCTGAAAAACAAGTGTTTCTCCAAGTCAGCATTCTCTGTCAGACAGCAGCAAGTCTTTCTCCAGGATTATTCGGTATTTTGCTGTGTTCATTTCCCGCTCTATCTTCAGACTGTTCTGAGGCCCTCTGCAGGAACACACGCCCTCTGAATGACAGTGGCTCGACCTGTGAACACAGTGAGATGGTGTAAAAACTTGATTTTGGTCTCAGAGGTGTCAACACTTTGTTTAACTTTAAGTTGCTTTGACGTTCCAGTCATAAAAGTGCCTCTTTGTCAGAGCGTCTCTCGATGGCCATATTCACACGGCTCCTCTGTCTCCTGGCCGTGATGCTGGGATAATCATACGCTGTCATGTTCCAGATTGCATGTTACATAAACATCAGGAATCTGACAACTAGTTACCATTTCACTGCTTCACAATTGATCCGCAACCTAAAGACAATAGATAGTGAAGACCTGGACGAACACTGGGTCATATTTCAAGATGAGAACAACATATTTGATCAACCACTAGCTAAAGTTAGCATTCAGCCACTGCTAAGCTAACGTAACTGCTTGATCACATACAGTACATTTCACTTCCAGGCTTAAATAAATGTGTGTGTGCATTGATATTTTCGTCTCTATTATTTATGCCTTTCTTGTCATATCATGTAACACTATCGAGAGTAACGTTAGCTGGTAAGTGGTTGAATGCTAACGTTAGCTCTCGTCTAACAGAAGCTCACAGGTCATGTTGCCTGATGTCCCTCCGAGTTTCACTTCAGTTGCTAGTTGCTGATTTATCAGGAAGCAGTGAAATAATGAACGAGTCGTCAGATTCTCGTTACAGGACTTTGAACCTGGATCACAGAAGTGCGACGTCTGAACTGAGTGTGATGATGAGGAACATTTGTGCTTTTCACAGATTTGATTGGAAAAGTAAAGGTGATATGAAACCAAATGTTGACATGTCACAGTAGGAAAAGTACAGGTGTGAATAATAAAGTTAATGTAATGGCTGAATCTCCGTATACGTGTGTGCTGGTTCAGTGTCACGGCTGACTGCCACGCTTGAACAGAGGAGAGCTTTAGTTTGATAGAGATACACCTGTTACGCCTTCATCACGACAGCACTGACTGAACAATGGAACGTTTGCTGTGGCTGTGTAGATTTAGATCGATTGTGTGTGTAACATAAAGATCAGCTGTCACACCCTGATTACACACAGGTGACCTCCATTCACATGGAACACGTGGCTGCACTGGTGACATCCTCAGGTGTGTTGGTCAGGTAAACACTGAGGTTTGATTACCTTCTGTTGTGTGTTAGTAGAGATAGCTCAGGTGAGTCTGTTGATCGTGTCATAAAGCCTCTTTACCTTCTGTGATTCAGAGCTGTAAAACAATAAAACACTTTACAGACACGGTAACGTCTCCTGGTGTCGGCTGGAAGTAACAGATTCAACCTTTCAAAGTAGTGCAACTAAATAATGTGATGTTTTAACATATTGAGTGTTGGCCATATGTTAGCAGTGATAAAACAGTCACACGTGTGAAAGTGAGGAGGTGTTACGAGGTACCTTACAATGCATCACACTCACAGCAGAGAGGAGCACAGATGGCTGCATGTAGTGCTGCTTCTGCTCTGCTTGATCCAACACTTACTATCATTTCTAATCTGCTTTCTGACTGGTGTGTCAACACAGTGTCAGTGCTGTCATCCAGCTCCTCCAGCGCCACAATAATCCATAAAGATTAGTTTGTTTCCTGATGTGGGAGCAGAGGTGGAGTGGATACGCCCGGGGTGAAGGCAGCATACAACATGCTGATAACACTGTGAAGACGTATCGTGTTGGACACACTCTTCCTTTTTATTGCTGTGAACTGACTTGATACATATCTTTGTATTAATGTTTACTATGTCACTGGATTCATTGACGAGTGCTTCAGTAACTGTGTCACTGTTTGGATCTGATAATCACACCGACAAGTCAGAGTGAATGATCACGTTCTCAAGGTGTGCTGCACTGATTGTTCAAACAGAACCTGACTAATGCTCTTGAAACGGTAAAACTGGTCTGACTCATGTTCAAACAGAACCTGACTAATGCTCTTGAAACGGTAAAACTGGTCTGACTCATGTTACAGTCTGTTTGCTCTCTGTGTGTGTGTGTGTGTGTGTGTGTGTGTGTGTGTGTGTGTGTGTGTCTCACCGTGTGTGGCTCTGACAGTTCTTGTGTTTTTTGTTTCAACAGCAATCACCAGATACTATCCCCGGACCAAGCACTGGACCTGCAGTACACAAGGTAAGAGCACGCACACACACACACACACACACACACACACACACACACACACACACACACACACACACACACACACACACACACACACACACACACTTGCAGGTGATGTCATCCCTTTAGTTTTGCTTTAAAGCAATATTGTGTTTGTTTTGCCCAACACAGGTGACATCACTAATGATACCTGGACATTTTCCAAGCTTGTTTCACCAACTACACACACACACACACACACACACACACACACACACACACACACACACACACACACACACACACACACACACACTCTCTCAGAGTGTGTTAATTTGTCAGGCATTGTTATAATGCGGTTTGTCATGTACCTCAGCGTGTGCTCTGAGGCGTCGGGCCTGATGAACACCGAAGAAATCTAAAGTTTAAAGTTGTTTATTTTGTGTGGTTGGTTGTATTTTACTATATTTTCTTTCATATTTTGCTTCATTGGAATCCATCACTGATGAGGTGCCCAGAGCAGCAGCTGCTGGTAAAATCCTGCCAATGACCCCTTGAGCATAGGGATGATTTGTGAAAGCAGTCCAAATCTTCTTAATCCTTATTTTTCTATTTGTTTAAGATATTTGTCCAGAAAATGCTGATCAAGAATTGAACGTGGTCACTGACAGCTGGAACAATCAGTAACTATGAGATAGTCTGAATGATTGTGATGGCGGCTGGACGCTGACATCCACTTCCTGTCTGCCTGGACTGGATCTGTCCTCACACTGATGATAGAACACTTTTAGATCAGTTTGAAAAACTTGTTTCAGCAGGTTGAGTCATAAATCATTCGTCATTTTCAAATCTTGATCCAGTTTCCTGTCGAGTCATCACATAAGTGTGCAGACTGCAGAAGGCTCAGCAGAACCGTGTGAGAGGATCAGCTGGAGGACTGGCTGCATGGGCCGAACTGATCCCAGGTCTTTATCTGAAGACCACATTGTTGCTGCAACGATGATCAGTTATTCTGATTTGAGGTCAGAAACCTCCTTTGAGCTCAAGATTCAGTCTGTCACATACTGCAGACACGCACCACTCTCGAGCTGGATTGATGAGTTCAGGTTTCACTTGGTGTTTCTCACCTGAATACAGAAACTGCCAGCAGGAGTGTGAGCTGCACTTCCTTCTTAGTGGAGCAATTACAGAGCTGGTTGTTTTGTATTTAAGTGTTGATGTTTCTGTCAGCTCGCTTCTGTCCTGCCTTTAGTCGACTCATGGCCGCAGACAGAGAAGCATGAACACATCTTGAAGAGTTCTGCTGCAGTGGGATGTGATCTGATGGAAACAGAACCAGGACCCACTCTTACTCCATAGCACTACATTTCACAGGACCTTTATTCGACTCGTGCTCTACCATCCTGTTGCACAAGTTGCAGTGACTTCTTAAAGTGCATTTTTCCCATAAAGCCACAAAGCTTTGCCACACAGATAATGACAGGATGAGAAGCAGGTCGGGCTGACACTGAAGGGAGTCTCTCATTTTCAACACAAGTGAGATGGAGCCTCGTCGTCCCCCAGCCGGCTCCGCTCTGTAGCATGTCAACATGAGTACACATGGAACAGAACAAGCAGCCTATGACAACACTTGAATTGAAATAGTCATATTAACTCTGATGTCAGCAGCAGGATGATTGCAGCGCCTCAGTCAGTGTGTCAGACCTCAGGCAGTGACATGGAGCTGGTCAGTGTCGGCAGCACGCCGGCTCTCTGCTACGTCCAGAGAGATGCTGATACGGTTTTAGTCAAAGTTATTAGCGATTAGTCTTTAAAATGAAATGTGCTCCTCTGTGTGTCAGTCTTGTTCCCAGAGTTTTCCGTGTGCCGGTCGGAGTGTGAGGAACGCCTTCCTCTCTCATGGACCATACCCGGCTAAAGACAAGATACACCTGGCCAGAATCATACGGTACTGATGTCTGTGTGTCTGTCTGTGTGTCTGTCTGTGTACCTGTCTGTGTGTCTGTCTGTGTACCTGTCTGTGTGTCTGTCTGTGTACCTGTCTGTGTGTCTGTCTGTGTACCTGTCTGTGTACCTGTCTGTGCACCTGTCTGTGTGTCTGTCTGTGTACCTGTCTGTGTACCTGTCTGTGCACCTGTTTGTGTACCTTTCTGTGTGTCTGTCTGTGTACCTGTCTGTGTACCTGTCTGTGTGTCTGTCTGTGTACCTGTCTGTGTGTCTGTCTGTGTGTCTGTCTGTGTACCTGTCTGTGTACCTGTCTGTGCACCTGTTTGTGTACCTTTCTGTGTGTCTGTCTGTGTACCTGTCTGTGTACCTGTCTGTGTGTCTGTCTGTGTGTCTGTCTGTGTGTCTGTCTGTGTACCTGTCTGTGTACCTGTCTGTGTACCTGTCTGTGTACCTGTCTGTGTGTCTGTCTGTGTACCTGTCTGTGTGTCTGTCTGTGTACCTGTCTGTGCACCTGTCTGTGTGTCTGTCTGTGTACCTGTCTGTGTACCTGTCTGTGCACCTGTCTGTGCACCTGTCTGTGTGTCTGTCTGTGTACCTGTCTGTGTACCTGTCTGTGCACCTGTTTGTGTACCTTTCTGTGTGTCTGTCTGTGTACCTGTCTGTGTACCTGTCTGTGTGTCTGTCTGTGTACCTGTCTGTGTACCTGTCTGTGCACCTGTCTGTGAATCTGTCTGTGTACCTGTCTGTGTACCTGTCTGTGTACCTGTCTGTGTGTCTGTCTGTGTACCTGTCTGTGTACCTCTCTGTGTACCTGTCTGTGTGTCTGTCTGTGTACCTGTCTGTGCACCTGTCTGTGTACCTGTCTGTGTGTCTGTCTGTGTACCTGTCTGTGTGTCTGTCTGTGTACCTGTCTGTGTGTCTGTCTGTGTACCTGTCTGTGCGTCTGTCTGTGTACCTGTCTGTGTACCTGTCTGTGCACCTGTCTGTGTACCTGTCTGTGTGTCTGTCTGTGTACCTGTCTGTGCACCTGTCTGTGTGTCTGTCTGTGCACCTGTCTGTGTACCTGTCTGTGTGTCTGTCTGTGCACCTGTCTGTGCACCTGTCTGTGTGCAGAGCTGAATCGATGTGTGTGGTGAAGCACATACACCGACTTGCCCCATCCTGATTGGCCGCTCATGTTGCTTACGCATTAGGACCGTGACGTAGACAGCAGAGCACATAAAGGGCTGGGAATTCATGTAACATACAGTGCATACGGTACACAGAGATGCATGCAAAAACCACGTGAACATCTGGACATGAATATAAATAGATGTGTTAAATGTCTCACACACACACACACACACACACACACACACACACACAGGTTTATCCTGGGGGACAGCAGACAGAACGTATTCAGTGTTTCAGAGGAAAAGGCTTCCAGAGAACTAATGAATAATCAATGGATATTGATTCAGTAGAAAAGACAAGGCTGCACATGTGTGCTGAAAGTGTGTGTGTGTGTGTGTGTGTGTTTTTCACAGGCGTAGTTATGTGGGTGTGGAGCTGGTGCAGTGGCTGTGTGAGCAGTGCGTGTACGTGCGCTGTCGGACGACTGCTGTGCGTGTCTGGCAGGTGCTGCTGGAGCTGGGAGTCCTGCTGTCTGGTAACCACGCACACGCACACACACACACACACACCTTCCAGTGACATCAGCAACAATCTGCACATCTGAAAAGAGACAAAAAATGAAGCTCTGTGTATGTCCTGATAATACCATCATTAGACCATGTTAACAGCTTAGTGTAAAAAGGGTAAATATTCATGATCTCCTGCTTTTGAACGTTGCTCAGATTTGGTGCATCAGTCGGGTTAATCCACCACGACTGACACGAAGCACTTACTCAGGTGTTATAGTTGCCACCATGCTGCTGCTCTTTCTGTAGAATCAGAAGAGTTATTAGTGTCTGCTTTAAGACACATGGGTACATTTTAAATAACAACCTGTAAATACAAGTAAGTACAAAGCAACACTTGTCCTGAATCTTTAGGACCCTTTTTAAACGGCTCTTATTTTGAGTGTTATCAGCATGTTTTCACTAATTTATCATCTCTTCTTTATGGTTTCTCTCAAAGAACAACTTTTCTCAGTCCTCCTTTCATCATCTTTTCGTTTTCACAGCCCAAAATTTTAAACGTGTAATATGTAAGAATTGGTCGTCTGTCAAATGTGCATGTCAAGAGTAACCGTTAACTGCCCCTAACTTTAGCTGCTGTTAGCTAGTTAGCCGTGCAGCTAGCTGTCTGGGCTGGAAGCTCGGGGACCAGGTGTGTGAGAGGTGCATGAGAGCGGGATGGGCTGGAGCTAGCTGGTTAGCATGCTAACTTCTCTGGTGTTTGATCACAATAAATGTTTTTAGCAAAATTCTTACTTATAGCCCCTTTAAAGTCTTTACTTAATAATGATATATTAAACACATATTTGCTCACTTGTTGATTAATCCTGTACATTTGTAAGATATCATATACCCACATAGATCATTTTGTTTTTCATTCTGTTGCAGACTGTCACCTAACGATCACCTAACGATTATGATTACAGTTATGATCATGTGGCTAAAAGGTGAAGCGTTGATTACACTGTAGTGATCTTTACTAACGATGTACATTCATTACGTATGATTATTGATACATTATTAGAGTAGAGTCCCTACTGTGAAAATGAAAAAGACTAACAGGAAAACTTCAGAAGCTGCTTCTTCTCACGTGTGTGTTGGTGTTTCTGTGTGTCGTCTTCCTCCAGTGGACCAGCGGGTGGTGTTTTCAGACTCCAACTCCTACTACCAGTTCAGCTTTGAGGAGTGTGACTCCGCCTCCTGTGAGTTTCGCTCCAATGAGGGGGAGTGGCCAGAGGCAGTGAGGCTCCTCCTACAACTCGCCCCATACGTTCAGTTTCGCTCTGGAGGCGGGACCACCAGCCCGTAAGTGTCCCATTAAATCTTAATGCATTGATGTGAGATGATGTTAGTGTAACACATTAACGGAGCTTTCAGTGCAGAGGTGATTACACCTGCATCATGTTGTAACGCCAGCAGGAGGCGACTGCTGGTTTCAACAAGAAGGCCCATTGTATGTAAGCTTATGAGAACATGACTCTACTTCTCACTTGATTTATACCTAAACAGTTTAGTTTATATACGATTTATTTGTATTATTTAGTTATATTTCATGCTGGTTTATGACTAGCATGAATAAATTAAGGACTGAGAGGTTCCTATGTTATTAATTTATTTCTTAACTCCTCCTGCAGAAACACATTCAAAATCATATTAAATGAGACATTTTGAATAGAACTTAAGTGTAAAACACGGAATACAAACAGAACAGATTAGCTGGTCACTGGTCAGAGAAATAACACTGACCCTTCTTGATGGTGGATATTGTGAAAAAATATCTGAAATGATGGTAAATATTGTAATATCGTATAGACTAATCCTGATCCAACTTTACTTTTAAAACAAAAAGAGAAAGTTCTGAAGTCATTTGTCTGTTGAAACACAACCAAAGTTAATGGCTTCAGCTTGTGTCACTGAGTCGACACGTCAAACCTTAGCAGAACGTTGATGATGGCTGACGGTGCGTTGACCTGAAGTGGAAGCTCGTTGTTCTGCTAAAATATCAAAGTGACAGTGTTTCTGCTCAGACTGCAGATCCAGGTCATTTGTATGTCTGATGCGTTACTTTGAAAAGTGACAAGAGACAAAGCATTGTGTTTGATTTGGTGAAGGGAGGAAGGACACACACAAACACAAACACACACACACACACACACACACACACACACACACACACACACACACACACACACACACACACACACACACACACACTTTAAAATCTTCAGAAGCCTAATCTCTCCTCAGTTTTTAAAATCCTCAATCTGCTTCTGTGACAGACACGTCCACGTGGAGGCTAACACACCTCCACATCCGGACAACAAACACACTCATACACAAAAATCACCACATGATGCCAACTCAGACACGCAGAGTGGTGTCGGCCAGAGTCCTGCTTAGCTGCTCCAATGTGTGGGATTCCTGCTGAGGCTGCTACTGAACTCAATCTGTCACTCAGAGAGAGTGAGATGATCCAGAGGAGGGAGGGAGGGAGGGAGGAGGGAGGAGGGTGTTGGGTAACACAATATGATTCATATATAAGGAAACGTGAGAGAACGAGAGCACACATCAACATATTCATCTGTGTGAACTTCACAGGGTCTGTACAGACTCCAGGGACGGTGTGCGACAGCCAGGGGAACTGAACGTCACTCCATACGTTACTTTATAGACATTATAGAGGCTGACATGAAGAGGCAGTGAGCCACAGTGTCTCTGCAGGGCTCACAGATGAGATTATATATTCTCACCATGTCTGTCACTTTGACCCGGCTGCTGTCTTTGTGTCTCTCTGAGTGTCACAGCGTTTCTCTGCTGGCATCCTGTCGCCCTATCTCTGTCTCACACCCTCCCTCCGTCCCTCCCTCCACAGTTGTCTCTCTCTGTCTCTCTCTCTTTCTTGTTGATGTGCCATAGACAGTAGTTGTATAGCTGTGAGGGAAAACACCTGATGTCACGTCATTGGCTGCAAATCACATAAAATGCCGAATTCTTTGTATTTCTTCTTTAATCATTTATAATATATTAAAAATGTTGGATGAGTTAAAGAAGCATCCATACATTCACACACAACACTGGACCTGTGTTGTCATATTGTGTGAATCCATTTAGCAGTGAATCGCCTTCGATGAAGGCCACGCCTCCTGTCACGTCTCTGTTCAAGGCTCACGATCGACCTTCAGTCAGTCAACACATGTAGAAGTTTTGTGACTTTGAGCACCTTCTCAGTCCCTTTCAGCCTGCTGGCCTGAACTCAAACACACACACATAACCTGCATATGCGAAAAGGTTGGTGTCATTTTTGTGGAGCGACAAAGCGAGCTGTGGTGCTCTCGGCCAGGAGTCTGTACTCAAACACAGGTGTCCTCATTTTGTCAGTAGATGCATCGAGAGTCCATCTACAGAAACACAGAGAAAGAGAGACAAAGCATTTTGAAGGTGCTGCAGATGAAGCCAGGTGAGACTGATGCTCATGATCTGTATCTCTTATTAACTCTAATGAGGCGAGTATTAAACTGACGCTGACAGCTGATAAGTCGACGTCAGCTGGCTGCTCTGCCTGCATCTTGTGATTTCTACTTTAGTGAAGCAGAAGAACAACAAGCTGCTAATTAAATGGGTTATCTCTCCTGCATCATGTGTAGATGTCTCAAAGTGTGTGTCATTAATCAGTGTGTATCAACACTGCCAGCGTGCCGCCTCAGATTGCTGTGTCAGAACAATAATATTTGCTACACGGCACATCGTGGTCACTGAAGTTGATCAGAGAGAAATAAATGTTGTTCTGTCGGATACAGAGTCTTTCAGTCTTTTCACTCCAGCTTCTTCCGTCATGGCACCTTAAATAATTCAACAACAGATATATATTTATATATTATACAGACAACACAGATCTCCTCTCTTTCCATCTGAATCCACTTCAGTTTCAAGTTAATGAGGTCAGGAGAGCCTCCTTCTCTCATTCTCTGCCCTCCTCACATATTTAGTGCTTTTTAGTTGAGCTGTGCAAGAAGAACGCATTAATGCCTTTCATAGCTGGACTATGAAAAGATGTCCTGCACTTTGCTGTCGCAGCAGAGCCACTGTTCATCTGGAGTTCAGTCCAGAGTGTGAGCTGATCACTGGGATGGTGAACAACAGCACCTCTGATCAATAAACTGGGTTCAGTGCTTTACTACTGTGTGAACACAAAAACAAGGGACACACAGTGAAGTGAAAACCTGCTCAGCATCATCTAACAAATGCAGTATGTTCAGCATCTGTTGAGAATGTTAAACACTTTGCCGCCATGTATTTAAACAATGTCTTCAACTAAATAAAATATATGACTCGTACTTAAAGTTTGAAGGTTTAAGTTGATGTGTTTGCCATCATATGAGACAGGGTGGCATGAGGAAATGAAAGTACACACAGACATAGAACATATATACAGTTATTTCTATACATATACACATGCACACATCTCTTTGAATGTGTTTGGATGAGGATGATAATGTGTGTGTAGTGGAAAACAAAGTGTGCACAGCAGAGACTCCAGCAGGAGTTTAGAGTATTTTCATTAAGTTTGGACAGCTGGTGCGGAGTGTGGATAATGTATCGCAAGAAAAATTAATACTGTATTTTCCCATATTGATATTTTGTCCCACTGTATATTTGATGGCACAAAAAGGATGATAGCATCGTTAATGGTTTACAGTTTACAGCACAGACCTGTGTTCTCTGCAAAAGCTCATTGTACTGTATGTTATACATCGTACATCAGTTATTGTTGGTGCAGTAGATGGTGGCAGTAGTCCTGCCTCTGACATGCACTGTTCTCTACATGCTGATGTGCAGTATTGCCGGGAGCTAGAATATGAAACCTTAACAGATACAACGAAGTGCTGAAAAACCTTCAGGTTAGAGACGAGCACGACATCAGCCACCGGTCTCAGAGATCACATTCTCCTCCTCCACACATCTGCTTCCTACCTCTGTGTTGGACTGGCTGTTCAGATCACAGGAGGTTTCTGCTTAAACAGAAGTGTAAACTTAGTCTACAGAATCAACATGTTGTCACTCGTTACATTTGGCAGCTCGGTCGGTGCCCTGCAGCTTCAAACTATGACGCTACATTCACCTCCAGCATCAATTGAGCATGTTCAAGTTCAACTAATACGTAATCCACAGTGTCTGATTAGCTTCACAATAAGGCGAGCTGAGAAACAGTTATAGTATGATACAAGAGGACGTTCAGGCCTCACCAGAATGTCAGTGGTCCACTGACACCTCTGCTGTGTTGTTAAGTTCTGGTGTATGCTGGTCCTGCTAATGACTGTTTGTCCTTATTAATGGGTTAAAATCACAGTTGAGAGCAATCAAGATGCAGGACAGATCATTACTGGGTTTTAACCAGGGGCACAAGACCAAACCATGCAATCACAAGTGGAATGTAACGCTGCACAGAGGAATGTCCGCTGTGTTCCCACATACTAAATAACAGGATCGGTTCTGACCCGTTCCACTCTGCCTCTGATCTCTGGTCATGCTTCTGCCTCAGTAGGTTAGGCATACTGGTGCTACAGTGATCATCAGCTTCCACAATGTGTTTTAACTGGTGCATGATGCCAAACTATGTGCATACATGACACATTACGTTACATCCACCCGGCTGTAGTCATCCGTGCTGTGAGTCTGATCAGCAGCTCATGCGATTGGCCACGTAGATATGATGCCGGGCTGCGTTTCACCGAAGGTTTGATCTTTCAATCTTCGATCCAACGTAGACCACCCTTATTCATAACCAACCGAATGCTGTCAAAACACTACCTAGCTGTTTAGGGATAGGAACAGATCATACTGTATGTTAAAATGATTAATGTATGTGACATCACTCACATAACATCACTACCATTCAGGTAAATTCACTTAAAACAAAGAACACACACAGGATGAATCCTGGTCTCCAAAAGCAAAGTTAACACCAGTACAACCAGCGTCTGACTTGGACTTTCTCTGGGACGGGTTGTTAAAAGAGTACCCGCAAAATCACACTCTGAAGTGATGGGCCGCTGACCAGGCTGCAGTGTTTGACATGTTGGGAGTGAGAATGGTCTGAAGACAGCTGAACATCAGAAAACTGAACGTCAGAAAACTGAACGTCAGAAAACTGAACGTCAGAAGACGGTTAAAATTGTCTGAGAAAAGAATTGTGTATTACCTTATCGACTGATGGTTAATGGCTTGTTTACATTAGTATGGTGCAGATTATGTGTAGGCCTACACTGATAAAATAATCAGTGTTTCTGAGTCGGGTTGCCATGTTTAATCGAGTGAACGCTCATTAATCACAACCACACAACTTTATGCAATGAGTGGATTAAATGAAGTCGTCAAATGTCTTCTCAAGGAATCTACATCAAATATTAGTTGACAACATTCACAATAAGGAAGGCAGCATGTTCATGACTACATCAAGTGGAATGTGATTTAGTCTTGGTGAGAGCAGGGCGCCGTTGTGAGCAGCCATCATGTTAATCCTCTGTCAGTCCTGCTGGGTGCTGCCTAATGATGGTGACACGCCTCCCACTGGGCCTCATCCAGCTCTGGTACATTCAGGTGGCTCATGATGAGTCACCAAATTGCCAAATGATCACCGGCTACAAAAGCGTAATGACCCTGATCAGAATCAATTTAGCATGATGACTCAGAATAGACTCTGTACATGTCACGATCCACTCATAGACCAACAAAGGATAGAATTAAACTGCAGTGACAACTTGATCATTTGCACTTGTTCATCCAGCTGTCAGAAGAAAGAAGAAAAGGAGAAAGAAAACCACCAAACTGTCACCTGACAGCACCTGTAGGTCTCCCTGCCTCCACCTCTGTGTGTGTTTCAGAGCTGCAGGCTGAACCATTGGACTGAACCATTGGACGGAACCAGTAGGCTGAACCATCACACTGAACCATTGGACTGAACCATCAGGCTGAACCATCACACTGAACCATTGGACTGAACCATCAGGCTGAACCATCACACTGAACCATTGGACTGAACCATCAGGCTGAACCATCACACTGAACCATTGGACTGAACCATCAGGCTGAACCATCAGGCTGAACCATCAGGCTGAACCATCAGACTGAACCATCAGGCTGAACCATCGGACTGAACCATCGGACTGAACCATCGGACTGAACCAACGGACTGAACCATCGGACTGAACCATCAGGCTGAACCATCTGGCTGAGCCATCAGACTGAACCATCACACTGAACCATCAGACTGAACCATCAGGCTGAACCATCAGGCTGAACCATCCGACTGAACCATCACACTGAACCATCAGGCTGAACCATCGGACTGAACCATCAGGCTGAACCATTGGACTGAACCATCAGGCTGAACCATCACACTGAACCATCGGACTGAACCATCACACTGAACCATTGGACTGAACCATCAGGCTGAACCATCCGACTGAACCATCACACTGAACCATCAGGCTGAACCATCGGACTGAACCATCAGGCTGAACCATTGGACTGAACCATCAGGCTGAACCATCACACTGAACCATTGGACTGAACCATCACACTGAACCATCACACTGAACCATCAGGCTGAACCATTGGACTGAACCATCAGGCTGAACCATTGGACTGAACCATCAGGCTGAACCATCTGGACTGAACCATCAGGCTGAACCATTGGACTGAACCATCAGGCTGAACCATCACACTGAACCATTGGACTGAACCATCACACTGAACCATCACACTGAACCATCAGGCTGAACCATTGGACTGAACCATCAGGCTGAACCATTGGACTGAACCA